>LPNX010071372.1:19417-34210 GCA_001517045.1 Pseudotsuga menziesii | reverse complement strand
AAGAATGTTCTTGTCATTGCATTTTCGATTTTTTGTTTTGGGATTAGTGCATTAGATTTCTTTTACCTTAGTACTTTGCTTGAGTGCTGCTTGATTGTGCTTACAGAGTCTAGGGATTGTAGAATCATTCTTTTTCTTTGTAATCTCATTTTTATTTCAAAAAAATCCAAAAATATTTGATTATCATTATGCATTGCATCTTGCATTTTGCATAGTACTTGCACTAGATTTGCTTTGAATTATTAGTCAGGATTTCATATAGGAAAGCTTGCATTTATCATTTGAAGAAAATTGTGCATTTCACATAGTAGCATACCCTGTTTTTCATGGACACAATGCATTTGCATTGATTGTTAGGTGTGCATTTTGCTTCATGTTGTGTCATAATGCCATTAGTTGCACGGCCATATACCTCTTTTGAGTAATAAAGCCAATTAAAATCAACGCTTAATTAAAATGAACTACATTATTTTATTTGATAGGGTTCACCAACAAGATTAGGTTTTAGGGTCTTGGAATAGTTCCTTGTGAGTAAATCCTCCAATACCACTAAACAACAACATGTATGTGTCTGTCCAGGTGAGTGTGTGAAATTCCTTGGTATAACCAGTGTTTCTCAGGATCCTCCTCTAAAAAGGGAGTTAAGCACGAGGTAGTGTGAGCGGTTATTGATTGGGATGACCCCTAGTCATAACTGAGTAGCACCGGAGATATTTCCAGGATTTTATTCATATTTGGGGGCTCTTTCGAGAGTTTTGGGCTTTGCTACCCTGCCCATACGGTCAATCCCACCTGCGACTGTCGACTTGAGCATTGATTATATTGAGGTGACCTTAGTGGCCTTACCTAGGATATCGAGGGGGTACTCTACAAGGGTTATTCTGTGAGTGTCCCGGCTAGGTTGGTGTCAGACAGCATAGTCGATTTACACGTTGAAGCTGAGGGCCACAATAATTGGTTACGTACCTCCACTTGTAGTGTATGGGAGTCTCAAGCCTCTCCTAGGCGAGACATACCTGCTTCATTCGGGATCTCACTTATCCTACCCTTGGTTGCTTGTGTTCAACTTTAGATTTTATTGGTGTATACTCTGTGCATGTTAGCTTGCCTAGGGTTTGCGTAATTAGAGAGTCTTTTGTATTTTTTGAGTCATTGTGGATTCGGGTGTGGCTCCTCGCCATTCTTGTCGTTTAGCAGGACTTCCACCTTCTACATCTCCTCCTCCTTTGGGAGAGAGAGCTAGATAGTCCAGGCGGACTACTTCACACATTGATTCACACACGATGGGAGACCATGTAGAAGGTATTCCTGAACCACCTTCTCCCATTCAAGTGGAAGATGGGGAGTTTACTCCTACTTATGATCCTTCACCTGATTTGACTGAATTAGGTCCTGTAATTTCTAAGATAGATACTTTTCATGATAGACCTACTTACTCTAGTGTTGATCCCCCATTGATGCATCGCCGGTATGGAATGCCGGAAGATGATGAGACTCAGTTTGAACCCGCAAGCACTAGTTATGGTAGTTATGGTATGTCTATTTTTCCCACACATGATTTGGCATTTCATGTCGAGTCCGATTTTGAGCCTAACACTACGCCTGGGGGCACTCTCATTCCTTACCATGTGGATAGGTTTGGGAGCACAAGTCACATTGCACCTTCCATCCTAGCGGTGGAAGCTACATCACATATTCCTGCTAGGCCTAGGGTTAGTGATCCTATTAGGATACCAGATCCAAGACGAGTGACTATAGGGAACAACACGTGCATAATTTCATAGGTCCCTTCATCCTCTGTCCCTAGTTCTTCGAATGTTCACCCTCCACCTCATTCACATGGTCCTTCAGGCCGGAATGTTGCTACAAGTCATGTCCGTACTACTGCTTCCCGACCATTTGTGTCTCAGGTTCAAGTACCGCCCATTGTTTCGGGAGGTCATGTTCATACTTCTAGAGGTCATGTTACTACTTCTGGAGGATATATCCGTACTTCGGGAATGTATATTCCTACTTCAGGAATGTATATTCCTACTTCCAGAGCATATATTATTACTTACAGAGTGTCTCATCGGGCATCTCATGCGATGACTTATGGACCTTATTATGGGATGCAGTATGGACAGGGTTCTCCACCTTATGGGTACGGGTATCAACAACCTTCTTACTCTCCAAATTATGGATTTGTACCACCAAATAGTCAAGGTACACCACACTATGGTGCTTCCATGCCACCCTACATGGTTCAAACAGGAGGAGGGCACTATGACCAAGGCCATGGTGGTTATGGTAATCAGACCTATGTGAATCAGAACTATCAGGGAGCGGTCCATCGACCTACTCATTCTAGGATCCCTTTCCTCGCAATGCTGAATCTTCTTGACTTGTCAAGATTAATGAACGATACTATAGCTCATGAACCGGCTTGGCCGGCTGTCCCTACTAAGATTCCCTCGGACATACCGAAATTCGAGGGCAAACCAGGAGAGTATCCAAGTGAACATGTTACTGCCATTCACCTATGGTGCTCTTCAAATTCCTTACACCAAGATTCGATTCGTTTAATGTTGTTTCAATGCACCCTTACAGGGCCTGCTACGAAATGGTATATAGAGCTACCTAGGGGGGCATTCGCTTTGTTCGATGACCTAGCGATGAATTTTCTTAACCACTTCCAGCTACCAGTATGTTACGACGTTGGTACAAAACTATTGTCGACATTTTGGCAAGATAAAGCCACGCATATATCGGACCATATCCAAGAGTGGCATAGACGGAAGAGGTTGATTAAAGCCTTTATACCACCGAAATTCCTCCTTGAATGGTTCCTCAAGTCATTATTGCCTTATATAGCAAAGGATGTTTCTACATCCAGAGTGCAAAAATAAGGAACAAGCCATTTTTAGGGTGCAGGAACTAGATTTGATTTATGCTCAATCCGGTTTGTTATATGAGATCATTCCCAATGCTCCGCGTTCTAGTTTTGACCCCAAAGTTAAACCTGGACCACATGCCGATGGCATTGTTGGTTGTACGAGTGATAAACCTATGGATTCAGTTGTGAAACAAGTCAAATAATTGTCAATCAACCAATCTACTTTGGGACAAGCCACGGCTTCACCTCAACCCACCCAAATGGCGAGTGTGCTTTCAGTACAATCATCGGACCATAAGGGTAACCAGCAACCCGGAAGGAATAGAAAGAAGGGTAAGAATAATTGTAAGGGTGGGAATAGGAATGAAAATGCTAATACTAATGACAAGAATGCCCGTAATGCTAGGGGGTACAAGAAACCTAAACGTAAGGTTAAATTTCCTTGCAAGTTGTGTAAGGAAGATCACCTCACTTACTTGTGCCCTCGTATCGATGAAGCCTCGATATTCTTAGCGTAGGGCCCAGCTGTTATGACTAACCCTTTACCTCACAATCAAAACATGAACTCGAGGACCCATGATCAGTTTGGTGGTGATCAAGATCCGCCGGAGGGTAGTGGCCATGGTTGCATTAACATGGTACGTACTGCAAAGGTTGTGACCCATGCGAAGGACTATGGTTCATCACAACCCAACCCAAGAAAGGAACTTGACCCACCAAGAACTCCTTTTCATATTGAAAAACCTGTGGATAAACCTGAAGTTACACCTCGCATTCCTAAGGGAGTCCTTAAGAGTTCAGGGCACAATCTTAATGCCCAAGCCACCCAGAACTATTCTATTGTCGAGGATTTGGGCCACACTCCTTGTGCGATGTCTACACTAGAAGTACTTCAGAGTTGTCCTTCGCAAAGGAAGGATTTTCTTTCTGCCCTAGGTGTGAATGATGATAATTCTTCCTCTGTGATTAAATTTGAAACTGCAAGACTTTAGCCTCACTTAATTTACTATGTGTCTCTTTTGATTCATGTAGAATTCCTTAACATGACCGTCAAGTGCACTGTGATTGACAAAGGCGCTGCTACTTCTGTGATGTATTTATCGTGTTGGAAGGGTTTAGGTTCCCTTGAGTTGTCTAAATCAGCTACCATGTTAACTACATTTGATGGGAGATCATTTAGGCCGCATGGGATCCTTCCTTCCCTTAAGGTCAATTTGGGAGGGAAGACCGTTGCGATAGAGGTCAAGGTGGTTGATGCACCCCTTGACTACAATCTCTTGCTGGGTAGGAATTGGATGTACAGTATGCAAGTCGTAGCTTCTTCACTATTTTGCATTGTATGCTTTCCATTTAATGGGAAGATAGTTACGATTGATCAAACGTCATTCAAGAATCCATCGGTTACCGCATTTTCAGGATCTTCGATCCCGATTGTAGAGCACTCTTAGCCGGCAACTGGGAGTGTGGGTGTGGGCATGTATCCATCCCTCATGGGAATATTTTGTTGTCCTACACCTATCCTTATGATAGGGTCTAGTTCCGGTGAGGATTCGACATCTATGAGATCGGTGTCATTTCGCATGAGTCATATGGAAGATCCTTGGATTCTTCCTACACTGAATACTTCGAGTGAGCCCATTGTGGCAGATGTGCCATTTCCTGCAACTATGGTAGCTTATCAAGCTAATCTTGGATGTGTTGCAAAGCCTAGTCCTTCCTCTTCATGGACGGAAGAGGAGGACTCATATGTGCTGCCTCCATCGGCAGTTCAGTCTTCTCATGCACATGACTGCCTTTATAGTGTTTTTCCTTTAGATGAAGTGATTATTGAGGCCATGTCGAGAGTTGAGCCACCATGGGAAGAGTTGCATCATAGATCTTACTTTCTTCCCAAGCTTGACCGCTTGGAGCGTGAGGACTTTAGGGAGGTTCTTAGTGAGAGAATTGGTAGTCCCATGGTTCCATTAAGCTCTCCTGGTCCAATGGATGATGGGAACATGGAAAATATATCTCCAACGATTCCTATCAATATCTCTCGCAATCCTTGTAGGATAGAGAATGTCTATTGTAGCTAGGGTTTTAACCCTAGCTTGTGTGAATGAGCACCTACTAAGGAGAAGGGACTCCTTAGTAGCAGTTCAGTAAATGTAAATTAAAATGCTAAAACAGAAATACAAATTACTCTAAACATGTGCATGAAACAGAAAAACAAGATATAAAAAATGGCTTTTGTATTAATGTTACCTCCAATGTGAAGGTTGGTGAAGCCCTTTGCAGTGATCCAAGAAGGTTGCTCCAAGCTCCAACTTGCTCCTTCTCTTTCTCCAATGGTGGAAATGGGCCAAAAGGGGCTCTCAAGGTGAAAGTAGCTCAAGGGTGGGCTAGGGTTTCAAGAGCTACTTTGGCAGAGTAAGGGTGCTTATGATTGTGGATATGAAATAAGGGGTCTCCATCACCTATTTATAGTTTTTCAGTGGTGGAGTGTTGGCCCATGGTTTTGGAAACCATATGGTTTAGGGCAGCTGTATAGGGTTTTTTCCTCCTTTTCCTCATTATTTTATATTTTTTCTTCCCTTTTTAGGGGATTTTTGCTATTTTTAGAGGAATTTTGGATATTTTTGGAGGAAAAAAGGTGTTTTTAAGGGAAATATGGTAGGAAAATGGACAAATGAGCCATGTAGTGGGGTAGATGAGGTAGTGAACACTTTTTGGGTGTTAAGAGATTGCCCCCTGATGTGCGAGGGCAGGAGCTCATCGTATGGCCGATGGACATCATAAGTCGTATATGCTGTTCCTGGGGTGTGGAGAAGAGAAGAAACAAACTGAAGCCCGGAACAACGATCCCGAACCAACTGCAAGAACTAAAAGTACATAACCTCAATAATGGATGAGGAATCATCTAATCATATGGACGAGGCGGGCATTCCCATGATCGTATCAGGATATAACATAATAATAACAATGAGGTCCAAAATATGGGGACCTGACATATACATGGCCTCAAATACTGAATGAGGAAGAATCTCAATATATGGACGAGGCAGGCATACCCATGCTCGTATCAAGATACATCAAAATAACTGTGAGGCCCAAAAAAAGGGACCTGTAGGATACCTAAAAAACCACTGTGTATATCATAAGGGTCCAGAAGGGACACAAATCTGGGACATACTGCTGGGCTGACCATGTCTGAGCTAAAAAACTGATGCACTGGAATGACAGCAGTGCTACTTAATGTGGTACCAAAGGAACTGATGAGCTGCTAGATCAGAGTGACAAGGGTCATACTCGCAATGGTACATTGAACTGGAACTGAACTGGGTACTCAAGGAAGCATGGAACTGGATGGATTCTGAATACAATCGCCAACGCAGCCTGGACATCCATGGGAACATATAACTGGGCGTTCTGAAGTGACTCACCAATGTGCTAGAGTCGGGGGAAAATCTGGGGTCTTTGACAAATAATGGAAGGGATATAAATCCTGTGCGATTATCAATGATGCGATCAAGGTGATGAAGTCAAGCATGTGAGAAACAACCATTCGGAGAGGCAATGATGACTCCTCCCAAAATGGTCCGTAGGCACTCACCATAGATGGTGATGGGTCCAAGGCACAGGGGCCTCTGGGTCTATCCTCTGGAATAGAGGGGCTGTCGTCGACAGAGGGAGACCTGCAACTATCAAGGAAATGATGTTTCCTTGACAGGAGCGCAAGGTGGAAAACCGAAATGTGATAGTACTGATGGCAGGATTGATAAACTGGGGGGAATAACTGGGCAAGCAGAGTGGGTGGACTCAAACTTCCTTTGTTCAGAGTATGATGGTGGGGATGATCGGGCCGCATATGAAACTGACTAGTGGTAAGGGGATCATAGCTATATTGGATGTGGGAGGGTGACTGGGCTGAGGGAGACTCAAGCTATGGTAAAATGGCAGGAGACTGCAAAATACTCTGAACAAAGGTGACCTAATTGGGGGTGCTGCCGAGAAGATCGATCATAGCGCCAAGAGGCATGGGGGGACTTCTTCATGGGTTAGGGAACTAGAAGAAGTGTGTATATAAAATGGTACTGTCATGTGGATTTATACGAGCCCAGGACAGTTCATGCTCGTGGTTGCTTTCAATTTTAAGGATTCTGAAAGCAATAAGAATACTCGGAAGTAATGGAATGGTACTGTCGTGTGGATTTTACGAGCCCAGGAAAGTTCATGCTCGTGGTTGCTTTCAATTTTAAGGAGTCTGAAAGCAATAAGAAGACTCTGAAGTAATGGAATGGTACTATTGTGTGGATTTTATGAGCCCAAGACAGTTCATGCTTGTGGTTGCTTTCAATTTTAAGGAGTCTGAAAGCAATAAGAAGACTCTGAAGTAATGGAATGGTACTGTCGTGTGGATTTTACGAGCCCAGGACAGTTCATGCTCGTGGTTGCTTTCAATTTTAGAGAGTCTAAAAGCAATAAGAAGACTCCAGGGGGGTTGCTTTTTCATGTGTTAGTCTCCAAGGCCTGAAGAAGCATAAAAAGATGCAATGAAGAACTCTTCTAGCTGGTGTGACTAGAGTATTCCTTTTTTGTAATTAGTCTACTAGGTCCGGAAAAGGGTTAAACTTATACCAGATAGACGCCCTTTCAGGTACTTTAACTAGCATGAAAGGAAGCAAGGTTGCTCGGCGATCTTTTCATTGTTTTAGGAGTCAGAAAAGAGCTTAACAGAAACTCCCTAAGTGCCTTTTTCGTATAGGACTTGTCCGGCCCGAAAAAGGGATAAAATTATACCGAACAAAAGGAATGGCCAGGCAAGGAGGAAGTGTTCAATCAAGGAACATTTATGATGACCAGGAACGAGGGTGAGGGGGAACACTGGTGGGCCTCCTTGCGGGGTGAATGAATGGTGGAAAAATAATGAAACATTGGCAGTATGACAGGAGTGGATGGCTCATGTAAAAACGTGTGGAACAATCTGATGGCGACCGATGTGGCGCTCAAATCGAGGCAGCAAGGTGTCGAGACACAATGTTGAAATTGTACCAAGTGAGAGCGATAAATGATCTCAAGCATCATCACGAGCTCGAAAAAATGAATCTGGCGATATAAAAAGTGTGAAAAATGGAGAACGGCCGAAGTGGCGCGCAAACCGAGGCGACTAGCGGTGTTTAAAAAATGGGCAAAAAATGACATAGAAAAAATAATGCAACGAGGTGACCATCGTGACGGTCTCTTCATGCTAATTCCAATGGTGGAAACGGTTCGGAAAACGGACTCCGTATGGGTTCAGAATGGCCAAAACAAGAAAAAAGTCAATGGACTATAAATAGTAAGTGGGCCCAACAGGCAAAGGTGCCCCATGGGGTAGTAAAGGCAATTTTGTACTGGTCTTCCTTTTGGATTTGGATCTGATTGTATCCGGAAAAACCATCCATGAATGAGAGGACTTCATGCCCCCCACACGCATCGATGAGCTGGTCAATAAATGGCGTGGGGAAATTGTCTTTGGGACAGGCGCGGTTTAAATCTCGGAAGTCAATGCATACTCTAATGGTGCCTTGTTTTTTGTTAACGGGAACAAGGTTTGAAACCCAGGTGGTATAGGCAATACGATAAATGAATCCTGCCTTGTGAAGTTTCTCAATCTCTACTTTGACAGCTGGGAGTTTTGAGGGATGAATGGGACGTTGTTTCTGACGAACGGGGGGTACATCAGGCCATGTGTCAATGTGGTGCTCTATAATGGTAGGGTCAAGACCGGGAATTTTGGTATAGGACCAAGCGAAGACATCACGGAATTCTCTGAAGAGTTTTTTGTATTCCTCAATCTCTTGCTCACTGCAAGAGGCTCCTAAAGTGATGAGTTCGGGGGTGCTTCCTGGGGCAGCGATATCAATTTGAATGATAGGTGAGATGTTGGCCATGTTACCCTCCTCGAAGGCGTCAGGAGCAGGAATAGGGTCCTTGAACCAGTCGACCTTGGGGGGAAGGAAGTCTTTGGATTCAACTGCAAATTGGGTAGCAGTGTTAGAGGAGGATTCATCTAGGAGGAAGTAGGAACGGTGGTGCATGTCATCCCAGGGATACTCTGGGGCAGTGAGAGCCTCGAGGATCTCCTCATCAGTATGGAAAGTTTGTGTCGTCAAATCGGTTGACGAGGGAGTCGTGGTGGAAGAGATCATATAAATGGTATTAACCTCTTCAGAAGGGGAAGAGACCGGGGGGGTGGATCTCCTTAATGGTGGGTGGTGCCGTCTCAAGATCCAGATTGTTCATCTCATAGAAAGATGCTCTGTAATCGGGGAGATCGGGACAATGATGCGAGTAATGCCCGTAAACACCGCATATTGCACAGGGGTGGTTAGTGCGCAGGGATTTGTCGCGAGGCTTAGGGGTTGGATATAGTTTGATAACCGGCATATTGGGGTCATCGTCAAGTATTTGCATGTGTTCCTGTACTGCCGGTAACTGAGGACATTGGTGAGTCGCATGGCCCAACTCATCGCACAGCAAGCATTTGGGAGGAGCACGAAACACAGGGGGGTTTTTTACTGTCTTGGGAAGTGGGACAGCAGTGTAAGGTTGGGGGCATCTGTCCCCAGTTGGTTTGGTAAGAGGAGAGGGGGGTTCGTGGAGGACGACGGGGTAGCGACACCGGGAGGTGGTTGACTAGTAGTGACAATGGGTTGCACCGGTTGCAAGACGACATCTGGTGTCGGCGGGGGAACGAGAGGCGAAAGATACCAAACGGGTAATCCTAAGGTTAACCCAGGGAGGCTGAGGGTAGCCATGACCGGGGCGCTAACTACTCCTGAGGGAGGGATGAGGAAAGGAATGGTATGGATGGGTGTAACACCAATGTGACTAGGTACCAAAGGGAGTTTAGGCAACAAGGGCAGTTGATTAGTAGGAGTTTGCGTGTTATGGGACAGGGTACATAGGTCAGACACGTCAGTGGCGGGTGACGAGGGTGGAATAGATTGGAAGGTCAAGGTCATTGGCACGTCTGAGTAAACTCCGGGCCCCATAGAGGAAACAAGTGAGGTGGTGGCACCTGAAACAGGTTGTTCAACCATGGGGAGAACATTTTCGGGTGCCGCGGGGGCATTGGGATCATAGTAGGTGAGTTGGTCAACCTTGACCACGCGTCCCTCATGGGGGAACATCATGGTATGAAAAACGGAAGAAGCAACCACCCGCATGGCATACATGTAGCCGCGGCCAAGTAAAAGGTTATAATCAAGTTGTGCATTAATAACCTCGATGTCGATGAGGACGTTTTTGCCAGCCAGCTGGACGGGGACGTTAGTTAATAGGCCTTGTGGTTGAGCCGAACAGTCGTCGTAGGATCGCAACGCAGTAGTGGACTGCTAGAGAGGGGGGGATCCCAATTTCTGCCAGATGAAGGTGGACATGACACATGTAGAGGCACCTTCATCAATAATGCATCGATGGATGACAAAATTCCGAATGGAAACAGAAACTTGGAATGCTAAAGTGGAAGGCATGCGGGGTTCGGATTGGTCCAAATCAAATGCCATTAAATTCGAATCATTTGGATCGATAGCCCCAATGGCTGAGAGTAAAGTCTTATGCTGCGAAGGGCAGTTTTTTAAGACTTCTAACGCAAACATGGTTGTGGGAGATTGGGCTAAGTCATCGACAATGTTGTAGTTTGACGCAGCCCGTGCATTGGGGTTATTGTTGATACGACGAAGTGGGAAATGAGGTGCTTTGGGAGCACCATCTAGTGCAGGTGGAGATATACGTAACACCTGATTAGTGGGATGAGCGTTAGTGGGTTTATCGACGGGAGGGGCTTCAGAGGTGGAGCCATATTGGTTCCGCCAGGTCTGGAGGTTGACATCAGCGGAGGACATCATCAACAAGTGGTGGGTACCTGAGTCAAACATGGGTTGATCACGAACAGGGTAAGTGATTTGTTGTTGGGTTGGAGCGTTGGCTTGAGGGGGAGCCAACGGTTGAGTGTTCACTATGCCTTGGTTTGGTAAGGGGTTTTGCAGCACCAAAGGTGGCTGCTGAGGTTGTGGGGGGTTGGGTGGTGCTTGAGGAGCCGCATGCCCTTGGCGGTGGGCATCATCAACCCAAAGTTGCCGAGATCGCTCCAAGTGTGGGAAAGCATGTGTGTAGTGGCCATAGACCTCGCAAATAGAACAAGGATGGTTTATTTGCAAATTGGGGTTTTTAGCCTGCTTGGGCGGGCGATCAGGGTTTTGGTTAGCAGGGGCCGCATTATTATTATCGAGGGGATTAGGGGGTTGACCAACTTGGTCTGTAGGTTGGTTGTTTCCACGATTTCGGCCCTTTCCGCGGTTTTGTTGGCCCTGGTTGCGTTGGTTGTTCTGGTTTTGCTGCAGGTTTTGTTGGGCATAAACTTTCCCTTGGGCAGCAGGTGGATTATGAGGTTGCGCAGGTGCTGGAGCAGGCTGCGGTGGATGATATGTAGGTGGAGGCTGCGTAGGTGCAGCAACTTGAGGGGGTTGCTGATAGGGCTGCGGAGCAGGTTGTGGGTTTGCCGCAGGGGCTGCCTGTGGCGGGTAATAAGCGGGTTGGGATTGTGAAGGCGCAGGAGCTGGTGCAGCCTGCTGGTGGTAGTAGGGTTGAGGTGCGACCGGGGGGGCGTAAGCAGGAGTCGCATGACCGAAACACTGAGGTGGACATGAGGGTCCATGGGAATGGTGGTGATGTGTCATGGGAGCATATGAGTTGGTTGCTCCAGACTGTGAGGTAGCCCGCGAAAGGTCAGGGCCAGGGGTAGGACGTGCCATGGAAAATGGTTGAGGATGCGAAGAGACACGGCCAATGATGCCGTCGGCAACGTGGGATGCCCCCGGTGCATCATGCTGGGAGGAATCGCCGCGAGGGGCATCAGGTATAATGGTATAGAGATAACCCGACTGGGCGTAAATGAGGTCTAATTGTTGGGCCTTAAGGATGGCCTCTTCTTCAGACTAGGGTCTTTCGGATGCCACATCCTTAGCAATGACAGGAAGAAGGGATTTGAGGAACCAATCTAGGAAGATACGGTCATCTAATTTGATCTTGCATAAGCTACGGTGTCGATGCCACTCATGAATGTGGTCCGTGATGTGGGTAGCCGTGTTTTGTCTGCACGATAGGAGGATCTCAATGCCCGCATCATAGTGGACAGGTAACTGGAAGAACTGCAGGAAGGTTGAGGCAAGGGAAGCAAAGGTGGCATGGGTTCCATGGGGTTGCTCGATATACCACTTGGCTACAAAGCCAGTGAAGGTGCGCTGTAATAGATCGAGGTGAATAGAGTCGTCCACTATGGAGTTGGAGGAACACCATAGATGGAAGGACATAATGTGGTTTTGTGGGTCCTCACCTGCCTTGCCCTCTAACTTAGGGATGTCATAGGGGAGCTTGGTGGGCATGTGAGGCCACGCAGCGTCGTGTTGGATAGGGTCGTTGGTCAATCTGGCTAGGTTAGGCAGGTTGAGGCTAGCCATGAATGGCCAACTGGAAGAAGGATGTGACACAGTAGTGGGTTGGACCAAGTTGGGGCCAATGCCCCCAAGTGGAGGGGTAGTGTTAGGGAGGTTTCCCCCAAGTGGGGTAACTAAGGTGGTATAGGACGGTCCTGCACCACCATGGGTAGTGTGAGCCACTGATGGAGTGGGAATAGGTATTCCCACTGCGGGAATAGGTGCCGTGAGGGGAACAGTAGATGGGGACCCCATGGAGGGCATACCCAAAGCAGGTGTGGTAACTGGTGTAGTGGTGGATGTGCCACCAATGGTCCCTACCAAGAAGGGAGTGGAAGTCACGCCAGCCGTGGGGCTAGTAGGGGCAGTGTAAATGGGGTTCTCAGACTCTGGCTCAGAATCGGAGGTAAAATAAGGGGCGTCAATGTCTGGTGACGGAGTCCTATGCCGCTGACGAGTGGAGTCAAGTGACAAGGCTTGAGATCTATGATAAGTGGTATCAAGTGAGGATGATCTGTGTCGATGACGGGTGGTGTCAAGTGAACCGTGCTGTGGGGGCTCGCCCCTGAGGTGCCGAGAATGTCTCGGGGACGCAATGGTGACAGATGGTGTCAAATCTCTATGGGTTGAGGTGGGTAAAAAACAGCTCAAAAACCCTAATGCAACCGAGTGTGCAGAAGGAGAGCTCGAAAAATAGGGCACTCAGGCCAACAACCAACTCAAAACACCCACTGTAACAGCTGTGCTACAATAGGTGGAGTGTCAACAGAAATGGTCAAAATACCAACAAGCAGCAGGTTTCCTAAAAATGAAAAAAAATGGTGGACTCACTAGACCAAAAGGAGGTAAGGGAGCATGCAAACACCTAACTAAAAGTATTCTGACTCAACTAGACATATCCTCTGCAAGGTGATGAAATCCAGGTCAGACAATATGAATAGGAAAGCCAAGTGGCTAAGATATCCCCCTACCGGGAGGGACACCGGGTAGTCAATCCTAGAAGAATGGCAACTAAGATACCCCGTTCATGACACGTCCAGAAAGGTGAATCTGCCATTTGGTCCTTTTACCGCAATACCCCTATACAGGGATATCTCGTGAACTGCGAAAGGTAGCCCTTCGGTTACTGAATGGAGTGCGATATTCCACTCAGGCCTCCGGAACCAGTCTCGCGACTTCAACCCTCCTAGGGGAGAGGCCCTCTAGTAAACTGGTTGTGACCGTGCCAAAAAGTACTAGGGGATTTTGGTTCCCTAATTGGACAACAGCTATGTCTCAAGTGTAAGTAACCGAGGGGTGTTATTGGAAGCCTATCCCCCCGATCCTACCTAACTACAAAGATTCTTTTGTGTTCCCCAAGTGGGGTTAGAATATTGGTTGAGTTAAGTAGTTTTTTAAGGCTCACTTGAATTATGTGACAGAGTGTGTGCTCGTGAGGTGATGAACCCAAAATAGAAGTACCACAAGGGGGGAAACTTTCTAACTAACAATAATACTGAATTCAAAACTTTAACATGCAAAATTTTCTGAATTAAAATGCTGAAATTTTAAACAGATTCTGTAAAAGGGAACAAAAATGATGTTGCAAAAAAGGCTGTAGGGAAGTAGGGCTGCAGGTAGAACAGATGGCTGTGCAGATGCAGAAAATATTGTAGCAAAGGGGCTGGGTTCAAAAATAGGGAAAAAAAATGCAGAAATCAGACCGCGGGTCTGTGTCAAAATCGGGCGGTCGGACCGTGGGTTTGAGGGAAACAGGCGCGGACAGGTCGCGGCTTTCTGTCCGACAGAAGCAGTCAGACCGCAGGAAATAGGGAAAAAAGCGCAGTTGGATCGTGGGAAAAGGGAAGACAGACGCGGTCGGGTCACAGCTAAGGGGCTGAAAGTCGCGATCGGGACGCGGGAAAATGGCCGACAGGCGTAGGCAGATCATAGCAAACAGGCTGATTAGCCACGGTCGGATCGCAGGTAACAGACTTGAATCCGTAGGCAGGGCGCTGGAAACAGTCTGAGAGCCACGGTCGGGTCGCAGGTAAAGGCCTGAAAGACGCGGTCGGGACGTGACTGCAGAGGGAAAAGATGCGGTTTACAGCGGCCGAAAGGGACAGCCGAAAGGAAAAAACGGGAAATTATTGCAGAAAACTAAACAATTTTTTAAACTGAAACCAGAAATTCAAACCTAGTGGAGTCGCCAAAACTGTAGCTAGGGTTTTAACCCTAGCTTGTGCAAATGAGAACCTACTAAGGAGAAGGGACTCCTTAGTAGCAGTTCAGTAAATGTAAATTAAAATTCTAAGACAAAAATATAAATTACTCTAAACATGTGCATGAAACGGAAAAACAAGATATAAAAAATGGCTTTTGTATTAATGTTACCTCCAATGTGAAGGTTGGTGAAGCCCTTTGCAGTGATCCAAGAAGGTTGCTCCAAGCTCCAACTTGCTCCTTCTCTTTCTCCAATTT
>LPNX010071372.1:0-19364 GCA_001517045.1 Pseudotsuga menziesii | reverse complement strand
GAGGAAAAAAGGTGTTTTTAAGGGAAATATGGTAGGAAAATGGACAAATGAGCCATGTAGTGGGGTAGATGAGGTAGTGAACACTTTTTGGGTGTTAACATCTATATTGGGGAAAAATGTTCCCATGCTGAGATTCAAGAATACACCGAGTTTTTTAAAGAATTTAGTGATATCTTTACTTGGTCTTACGATGAAATGCCAGGTATCGACCCTCGCATTGTTGAACACGAGATTAATACTTATCCCAATGCTAAGCCTGTTCGACAATGCTTGCTTGCAGCGAATCCTAGGAAAGCACCCATGATTAAGGCAGAGATAGAGAAACTGTTGAAAGCCAGTTTTATCTATCCCTTTCCCTTGACAGAGTGGGTTTCAAATCCCGTTCTGGTTGATAAGAAGCGGGGAGCGATCTGCATATGTACTAATTTCTGTGATTTGAATCGTGCCTGTCCTAAGGACAATTTCCCCACACCATTTATTGATCAAATTTTGGATGAGTGTGTGGGTAGTGAGGTTTTTTCCTTTATGGATGGCTTTCCCGGATACAATCAGATACAAATTAAACCTGAGGACCAACCTAAGACCGCATTTATTTGTCCTTGGGGAACTTTTGCATATCAGAAAATGTCTTTTGGCCTTAAAAACGTCGGAGCTACTTTTCAGCGGGCCATGACCCTGATCTTCCATGATAATTGAAGTATTTTTGGATGACCTCGCTACTCATTCTTGTATGAGAATGCGTCATTCCTATCATTCGAGATTAGTATTCGAAAGGTGCCGCCATTATTTGGTCAGGTTAAATCCTCACAAGTGCATATTTTGTCTGAAGTCTGGTCACTTATTAGGATTCATTGTTTCCAAAGAGGGTATAAGAGTCAACCCTTTGAAGATTGAGACAATACTTCAGCTGTCTCCCTCGAAAAACATTCGACATCTTCAATGTTTTCAAGGCATGGAAAAATTATTATGGAGATTCGTTGTCAATTTTACCAATTTGACTAGAGGCTTTATGCGTCTTTTGAAAAAGGACACCACCTTTTGTTGGGATGAGCAAGCCCAAGAGTCCTTCGATGCGCTTAAGCAAGCCCTAGCATCGGCCCCAGTGATTAGTCCCCCAGACTATAGCCATGACTTTCTACTTTATGTGGCCCCGTCCATGGAGACAATTGGTATGGTTTTGGTTCAAGAGGATGAGGAGCTCCAAGAGCATGTCATATACTATCTGAGCTGGAATCTTATTGATGTGGAGACTCATTATTCCCATGTTGAGAAGCTTTCCTTAGCTACCATACATGCGGTTCAACGGTTGAGACATTATATTCTCCTTCGCCAGACCTTGGTTGTAGCCCATGTCAATCCATTTCAATTCATTCTCACTCAAAGAATGATTTGGGGGAAATATAATAAATGGATTGTCATCCTGCAAGAATTCGATCTCAAGTTTGTTTTGGCAAAATTGAAGAAATCGTTAATTTTTGCGGAGCTTATATCGGATTTCCCAAGCAAGGCTGAAGAGTTGGTTTGTGAAGATACGTTTATCGATGAGCACATCTTCTTAATCTCAACTTTGGACCCATGGTATGGGGATATTATTATATATTTACAAACATTGAAGGTCCTTACTCACCTCTCATGGGATAAACGACGACGATTACGTCACATATCCAAGAATTACCTCATAGTGGATAACACTTTGTACCGCCATGGGGTAGATTCCATTTTACGTCATTGTTTAACTCATGAAAAGGCTGAGGTAGTGTTGAATGATTGCGATGGAGGGGTGTGTGGTGGTCATTTATCTGGGCTTTCTATAGCCCAAAAAATCTTAAGAGCGGGTTATTTCTGGCCGTCGATCTTTAAGTATTGTGTAGATGCGGTCAAGAGGTGCCACCCTTGCCAGGTATTTACACGTAATATAAGCTCAAAACCTGCCCCATTACATCCCATCATCACCGCCAGTCCCTTCACTAAGTGGGGGCTTGATTTTATGGATTGCAACCCAGCTTTAGCTGGGGGGGCATCATCATATCATAGTGGCTATTGACTACTTCATGAAATGGGTTGAGGCTATGCCTACAGTTAAATCTAACGGTGATACCCGCACACTTCGTATTCAACCAGATTATTACTTGGTTTGGTATTCCGAAAGAGCTTGTCACTGACCATGGCTTGCACTTTCAGAATCGTATGATGGAAGAGTTGGCATAAAAGTTAGGGTATAAACAAGAGAATTCCTCCTCTTACTACCCTCAAGAGAATGGACAGGTAGAAGCAGTGAACAAATCACTCAAATCCATTCTCCAACGAACCATCGCAAAAAGCAAGATGAATTGGCACATTATGTTATATCCTGCTTTGTGGGCTTATAGAACCGTTGTTAAGAGTGCCACGGATTTTTCTCCATATCAACTTGTACATGGAGTGGAGTCGGTATTTCCGATTGAGTGCGAGATTCCTTCTTTGAAGCTAGCCATAGAACTCTTACCAGACACTTCATCATTGGAGGAGCGTTTAGTCCACCTTGAGCAACTTGATGAGTGGTGCCGAGATGCCTTGGTGGCTCTAGAAGTAAATAAGCATCATGTTAAGGTCCAGTACGATAAGTCTGTCCGTCTAAGGAGAATTAATGAGGGATACTTGGTATTTTATGGGATCAACTGAAAGAACCCTTGAGGGTAGGAAATTTTAACCCCATGTGGTGTGGTCCTTACATCATTAAACGTGTGTTAGAGAAGGGCACTTATGAGTTAGTGGATTATGAGGGAATGGCCTTGGCGGAGCCTAGAAATGGGCTCTATCTCAAAAAATACTATGCATGATTTTCAGCCAAGGCTGGTTATTGTATATTATTATATAGTTTTGCATAGGTAGGTATTTTTCTTATGGTGATCAGGTTTGTGATTAGTTTTTGTTTCTTTTGACAGATGTCGATGGAATCTTCCATATTAATAGGATTCGCAGATGGTGTGAGCCATCACACTCAACACTCAGCCTCTTTTGCTTGGGTGATTTATACTCTTATGGGTCAGGTGTTATCTTCAGGAGGTGTATGGTTACGGCCATCTTCAAACAATGTTGCTAAATATTGTGTCATTATTGAGCTTCTATGGGATGCCATTTTACATGGTGTTCCCTCTCTTGAGGTACATCTTGATTCGGAGTTAGTAGTGTCACAGCTTAATGGTTTGTACCATGTTAGAGATCTGACATTATTAAGAATATTCTTAAGTGTGATATTATTAGAATGGAAATTTGACAATACAACATACATACATGTTCCAAGAATTAATAATCAAGTTGTTGACTCATATGCTAATTATGTGTTATATTGGCATTTGTTTCATACACAATAAGCTCATCACAAACATAAATTTTTACACATGTAAATAAATAAATCGATCATCATAAAAAAAATTATAAACATCCAAAATGTGGTAATACATAGTGTCATAATACAAAAATGGGGCTCTTGAGCCACCAAAATATAAATACATGGTAGTACAAAATGTATCACTCCTAGGTATCTAATCCTATGGAGGAGGAGGGGGGTTGTGATCGTGGAATGTCACTACGGCTCTAGCTAGTTGTCGAAATAACCGAACCCATGCTCATGGTACACCCACCAGCTGGCGCTACATTGCCCCAGGCAAGTCCTCGACTTGCGCCATGGGAACTCTATGTGTCAGTCTCACGAAGTTGGTATGAATGCTTTGGAGCGTCCGCTCTGTATCCACACCCTTGATATCTTCTCCTCTTCCCCTTTGTTTATGATGAGGGAATCCTTCAGGCCATCATGGTCCCACATCTGCATGCATATGGTAGATGTCACTATGTATTGTCACCCAAAAACATGTCTTTTGATTCCACATAATCATAAAACACAAAAAAATTTAATAACTCAAAAATTTTAAAAAGAGGGTTGAGATTTGTTACCAATGTCACCGTATGCCGATCCTGGTGGAAGCGGCATGTCTGGGTCTCCCTAGAAATCTATCCCCACATAGGGGTAGTCATTAATGGCAACTATCTGTCATCACCACCATGGAAAGAAATCAGCTAGATAGGGGTTGGACACCCTACCTCCCCCCATTCTGCGCATCGCATTTTTCCAATTTCGTTGGGTTGGATCTCAAACCCCGTGTAGAGGAACATCAACTCTAGGGCTCAATCTTGGAACACACTCAAAGAAAAATGTGCTCAGTATGCTAATGAAACTCAAGTTTCGCACTCTTCCCATCTTGCACTCATTGAGCTGGTGTTTCATATTTCCCAGTAGCGTAGTGCTCCAATTGTATATCGTGGGTCTCATGCACTCCACTGCATAGAACATCAGAGGCCGCGAGGCCTGGTGGAGTGAAGCTAAGCCTGCTATCCTGCCCAGTGTCAGTAGGATGGCCTTTAGGCCCAGCACCTGTATGGAGTTAGTTGGGATTTGACTCCCCACCTTCTCCGTGTTCGGATAGCAATACACCGCAATGTACTCATCTATATTCAGGCCACCTCTGGGCCCGCGAGAGCGTAGGTTCACTACTTCCCCCCGTCGTGAAAGTCCAGTAATAAATTATATGTCCTCCACTTCTATGGTGAGGGACATCCCATCTATCTGGAATGACTCTGAGTCTAGATCCCAGTAGTCCACCAACATCTACAATAGTCCTGGTTTGGCTCTTAAGCCACCAAGACACCAAAATTTGTAAATCCCACATGCACGTAACGCTTGTTGAGCCATTAGATCTGCCTTTACTGCCTCTTCTACATCACCATGTTCACGTTCTCTCCATTCTAGGACCATCCTGCACATAAAATTTAAGTTTTTCCCATTAGAATACTTAAAAATCCTTAAGCACGGCCGCATACACGACTGTTTTCTAAATAGCCACGTATGTACGTGACTTTGAGGTTATTTTCCGTGTATATCTAGCCCTATACGCGGAAAAACCCTCGATTTCCACATGGGCCGTGGCACGCATCTTAGAATGGCCTAGAATGCTAAATACACCATGGAATTTGACAAAAATTGCGTCAAAATGAAAGAGTAGAGCATGGGTAAGTACCTGGAAAAAACGGTAGTGGATTCCGCTGGTTGGATCTCCTGGAATTCGTTGTTGAAGTTCTAAGCTCAAATGGGTAAAAATTTCAAATGTTTTATAATGTTTTCAATTTTTTACTATTTATAGAAATTTTTCAAATCTTTGAAAATTTTTACCCCCTTACTTATAGTTTGGACCATTTCTAATCCTTTTGGACCATTTTTTAGCGCCGTTTCAGCTGTTGGATTGACCTGTTCATGCCGATTTCAGGTATCATGTCTAAACTGGCATATAGGTTAGGTTTCATCACCGCTTTCATTTTCCATGACCTTATGACCATTTCATTATAGCCTTAGGCATGAACCCACTCTATTATGTCACGGAACCTTCTTGTTGTTTTAGAAGTGGCATGATATGAGTGGTAGAGCTTGACCTTACATGGGTACCCTAGTTAGCAACTTATTTGCATTTGGTGCCCATGCCGACATTTTATCCCTTGGAGTGTGGGAGTCCATTGTATAGTATTGCCATGACATTTCACAAAAGCCTCATACTCCTCTTGATATTTTGCTGGCCTATTTCCCTCATGACTCCCTTATGTCAAGTTGTAATTGCATTATCATGAGCTTTTCCTACCTTATTGAGCCTTACGTCGGCTTCCCTGACATTGAGTTTCAGCCATATAGCCCAAGCTTGTCTCATATCTAGCCATGAGAGCCATTTCATATATCCTTTGTAGCTTGATTCCCTATTTTTACTAAGAGGGGACCTTCCCCCGGGTGTCGCTATCCTACACATGTATCCTTGCATTGAGCATAGGTATGTTCCACTGCTTGGAACTAGTTTGTTTGCCCATATGACACTCATCTCCTCCTAGTCTATAACTACAAAGCCATTTTATTCTTTTTCAAGATTTTTAAATATTTGAAAAAGTCCAAAAAAATCAAAAAACCAAAAAGCCGGACAAGGAAAGATGTTATCTTTCGGCAGTTGTTGAGTCATGTCGCCTTCAAACAGAGCACTATATATCACATCCGTTGGTTGGGTTTATAGTTTGAATTTAGGAGCTGTACTCATTTATCTGAGTTTATCTCCACCGACTAGTTAAGCTTTCAGTCCCTATGGAGCATCTGTCGATGTCTCTTGTGTCACAGAGATGTCCCAGTTTTATATATCGAGTCTATGTTGCCTTTATTCAGTCACCATTTGTCATTATGCTCTTGTTCAAAGGAAGTTGAAACCTGAGTCGGCCATTCCTCAGTTATCTTGACTTTGCATGTCGGCCATTCCCGGTACAGTTACTGGTCCATGCACCTTATGATCGAGTCCTTCCACATTATACAGCTTTGCTAAGTACCTTGTTTTGGATGATGGGGGATGCCTTAATTCCCTTCTTCCAGCGGATTTCATCCCATCAACTTCAGATCATTTATTCTAGGATCGAATCTAGAGTCATTTTTGAGTGCCTTGACACTTATAGTCATCAGTGGCAGGTTCTCTCGCCATCGACAATTCTTGGGAATACATCAATGTCCCCTGATAGATGGATCCTCTCAAGTGTTCGACCTCAACACATCTATTCGCACTTGTTAGTTTTCACTCTAGTACCTTGATTCCCATTATCATTATCGATGGGTGATCTCGCATCTGTTAATGGTATACATCAATGACTGGTAATCAGACGATGGATTACTATGTTCGACCTCGACACCTCTATTCACATAGTAGGACTTGTACTCATAAATGTTTGTGTAGAACGCCTTCTAGATTGGTGGCATCTCTTATATGCTACCTCCTTGATCATGCCAGTGTTCATGAGATTTCAGCTCTCGTGACTTGATTCCAGTATATGTCAGACATTTCTAGCTATTATGGAGATCTTGATCTATTGTATATCTTTAGCCATTATGGAGATCATGATACTTTGTATATCTTCATCATGGATATTTTGATCTATGTATGTGGCGATGACCACACATGTCATATTTTGTATCATGCCTATTCATGGCCATTGTACTCTTATGTATCCGGGACTACTATATGTATTTGCAGTTGCTGTATCATTGTACTATGCTGATTGGGTGGCTGGTCTTCCATTTGGGATTCTCCATCACTCCACTTCTAGGATGTACTTATAATGTATTTCAGCCATCGTATGACCCCTCTGACCTCACACATTAGGGAGCATCTGTTATAGCTGATTTTACCACACCAGGTGAATCACACTTGTATGGCCTTCCCCTGTCCCTCTGCAGACTCCTTAGACCCCTTGCACCATTTTTTGTCCTTTGATGTTTCCTAGACCATCCCTATAAACATATGAAAATTGATATACACAACTTTTAAACCCCTTATTGCGTATATACGCGGGTTTGACCCCTAAAACTGCGTACATTGGGATGTTTACAAAATCCAAATCCTTTTGGAGTTTTCCTTGACATGGATCTGACTCACTTGTCTCCTAGCCTTCCATATGCCTTGAGATCACTCGGATTCAACCTTTCATTACCCCATTAAAAATCTATATAAGGAACCCTTTGGATACATTGAAGGCAGAAGAGAATTGAGAGCAAAGAAACTATAGTCCATTGTTGCCGGAACTTGTGCTTGAGTCTGCATCCCTTTGTCCCTTGGAACACTTTTGCTTGCCTTTTGCTTGTGAGCTTGCTATCAAGAGATGGAGGATTGAGGTGGTGGAGGCCCAAGTGGGAGATTCAGTTTCTCCGATTCACAGATGTGCCGACAAAGGTTGTATTCATTGTAATCTCTAATTTTATATTAATAGAAATATCTTTTCCTGTCCAATAATGTATGTTTGAATGAATATTTTATCCATGGATGATTTCAAATGCTTATACATTGTTTATTATATATGCTAGAGTAGATCTAACACCAATATATATAGTATTCTTGTCTTGTTTACTTGTTGTTGAGGAAGTGATTCATCAATTCAAGCTGAAGTTGGAAAGCTCAACGAGGATCTATTTCAACCATCCGAAATAAGGTATGAGGTCTGGTCCTTTAGTGTTAGATATTTGATTTCTCTTACATATTGGAAAAGATTGATTTCTGGAGTCAAGCTGTCTGTTGTGGTACCCCAAGCCATAGGAATTTCTCTCCGTAACAATTATGCCTGTAAAATATCATTTTTTTCCAATAGAGAGGTAAAACACACTATCTGCAGAAAACACGCCTGTCTAGTTATAACAGTGTGTATCATTCACAGGTTTCCAGTTTCACATCTGCAAATACTTCTCAAATTCATGAGTTTGCAACAGGATACCCGCATTTCCTGCGTGGTGCCCTTACAACATTGCCAAAAGGCCTAAATTTTCATTAAAAAATGAAATAAATGGCATAAATGAAATCTAAGGAAGAGATGGTCTACCTACAACTTATGGTTCGTGAATCTTTCCACCAATTGGTTTGTATGAAGTGTTTGAAGTTTAGGGATATTTTTTACTATACAAGTTCAAAAACCAAATGAACTATTTATAGTAAAAATTTGAAAATTTTACCCACGTTGATAAAGTTTTGTCATTTTTTCGTCATTTTGAGTAATATTGGTTTTTTTACCTAGTTTTGCAGCTGATGAGTAAATTCGAAGGATGTTATCCCAGCATATAGAATAGGATTTGGTCACTCTTCCATTTTTCATCGACACCTTATCCCTTTGCAAACCCTAGTATCTACTTTTGTATCCATGGACTGCGATCTACAACCTTCTTTTTCTTCAAACATCATTGTTCTTCCATGGATTAGATCCTTCCAAACATGGGCAACCTTAGCTAGAACACCTCTTGTCAATAATGGTTCCCATGTTGTATGTTGCTAGGTGACAGGACCCTTCATAGTTTTTTTATGCAAAAATGAGCCTCATACTCTCTCTCTCTTGCTAACTACCTTCTGGCTCCCATCATATGGAATTATCTTCAAGCCCTAGTCTGACTCCTTAAAACTGACTAGATAGCCAAGTTACTTGTTCTTTCAGACTCATTAAAGGAAATTAAGGCTCATCCATATAGGTATAAGTTTAACCCTTTGCCAGACCATATGGATTACTTACGAAAAATGAATACTCTAGTTCATTGTGATTATAATAGTATCTTCAGGTATAGGTCTATCTCTTTTTGGGCTTGGAGGACTAAATTTATGAAAAAGGAACCTGTTTGAGTTCACTTTTTCTTTTTTTTGCTCTATATTAAACTATAAAAAATATTTTGAGCGTTCTTTATGTCATTGTCATGCTTGTTAAACTTCAGCACAAAGCATCGAGTTTATTGTTGTTTGTCCCATTTTCGTAAATAAATGGAATATTTCGAGTGATCTTGCCTTCATTCACACTCATAAAACTAAGGCTATATGCTTAATTTTGAAGGAGCATCAGTTTGGTGATATTTTACCCCTTTTTAGGACCTTTCCGACTCGGTATGAAAAAGGTATACCTTATTTCTTCGGAAGCTAAGAGAGTTCTCCTTTAGATTGTTTTGTACTTTTTCGGACTTAGGAGACTAACTTTACCAAAAAACACTCCCCTAGAGTCTTCTTTGGAGTTTTTAGACTCTCAAAACCATGAAAATACCGATGAGCATTCACTAATTCGGGCTCATAAAATCCACGAATCAGTGTTATATCAAGCAATATTCTTTCTTTTCTTCAAGCTTGCTTAAAAATGAAGAAAGACTTGAGTTTACTTTCTTGGACTTGTTAATACTTAACAAGAAAGGAAGGAAGGAAACACACTCTTTTGTAAGTGGTCTGGCAGCAAGTCCCTTGAACAAAGCACTATTTTGAGTCTCCTGTCACTCATGTTTAAGTTTTTCACTACCCAATTCAACTCATTTTTTTGATTCATTACTCCTCCATTGTTTAATTATCCTAAGTACATGGGGAATCTATTAATGTCTCCTACATTGCAGATTGGTCTAGTTATTTTCCTTGAAGTTTAAAGCTTCCTTGGGTCATCTATGTGTCATGCTCATTTTTCAAGGATCCATACCCTCTGTCTAGTCACCTTGATCCCTATCAGTTTCATCTACGATATTATTCTATGTACATCTTCCCTTATCTAGTCTACCAGTTACTCTAATGACCCGTTGAAGTATCATCTCCTTCATCTTCACATATGGCTTCTGATTTGCACCAGCTACAAGAAGAAGACCAAGGGTTTCAAGTTAGTACCTCAGGATCCACTTAACATATTGGTGGAATCCTCTGCATTGGTTGTCAATATAACTTTTAACTGATATTCTAATGGTATCCTTCCATGTTCAAATTCAATTAACCTATTCACATGGTAGGATTTGTATTGGCTCCTATGGATTTGGATGAAGACCTTGGGTTTACAACCTCTATAACCTAAGTTGCGCAATATTGTTCCATGCTTGGTGACATCTTTTCTAGCAATTGAAGATATATCATTATATTCATGTGGTTGTGATCCACCCTTGTAAATCATGCATGGCCTTTTATCCCGTATTATATGATGTATCTTGTAAAGGAGCTAGTGTTCATCATTATTGAACATGGCATCCTCAATGATGATTTTGTATAAATGACCTTGTTTTTTATGTTTCATGTACTTCTCTGTAGCCTTGATTTTGAGTCCTCTTAAAAAATATTGTAATGTATTCCGGCCATCCTTACCCTCTGACCTCATAGATTAAGGGGCATCTATTATACTATAAAATGGCACTTCTCCCTTCGAGTAATGACATAAAATATGTCGTTACACAAAAGGAAATTATGGATTGAATTATCCTTAACCCTATAGATGACTTGTATCCTTAATACACCTTGTTCACTCCAGCATTAACCATTTTTTATCTTGAATTCATCATGCATTCATGACTTTCCTTTGAGCAACTCATGCGCTATTCACAAGTCTTCCATCTATGTCAAACCCCAAAAATTTCGAAAACTTTAAAACTTTTAAAAATAGCATATAATCGTATTAAATGCAGTCATTAACTGTTTGATTTGTTTACGCTATTAGTAATGTAACTGAATGATATTTTGATTTTATTTTACTTTAAAGAGCAGTTCTTTTCAGTTACTGATTGATTTTCTGTTTGTGACACAAGGTGGGTTTGTCGTGAAAAGACGGGGCTTACTTAGCATTGAGCTAATACATAATTTCCTCTTGTTCTTACAGATGACAGGTAAGAAGATTGGCTAAACACAGATCAAAGTTTTGTTGAGGTAAAAGGATTCCAACTATACACTATTATAGATATATTTATGATGATACACCTGGTTTATTTTTCCTTACCATCAATTTATCATATACTAAACTTATCTTTGATCCGATGAATAATTCACTGAAAACTAGCATCATTTTGATCATCAAAAAGAAGTATGATTTCAACAGTTTCAAGTTTAGTCATTATGTTGATAAAATCTCTCTTTAAAAGATTTCCCAATCAGATGTGATAAACTTCGAAGTTAAGTACATAGATGCATATATCTTCATGGTTGCTGTAGTATGCTCAGTTCAGATTCCATCACATTCAAATGGTGACTTTAGTTTCACAAGAAAATATATGACAAGTATCAATCTATACTCATTTGACTATACTTATTCGACTTAAAGCATGTACAATTTTATTGTTTTATTATAAAACTTCCCTTAATTATCTAAGAGATTACATTGTTCTAAATACCATTCTATTTCTATTAGCGACACTTGTATAAATCCAAATTTCTTTTAGGATCATTTCTAAACTTATTACAGCCAACCCCTTTGTGAGTATTCGAAGACGATACTATCAACAAGAGGGTTAATGTAAATCCTAAATGCTTATCACATATTTACTTATAGAATTTCTCATAATTTCTTTTGAGCTTCGAAAGTGATAAAGTTCAATTATTATCATAACTATTCTAAGATCATTAAAATAAGTTGCTAGCTTATAAACTAGTATTAAAATAAGGACTAGAGCTAGCCCAAATCAAATTGATGAGTAACATATAGTAAATTATCACCAAAATATATTCTTAAAAGAAGTGTTATATGGTTTTAACTTCGTTTGATGACTAGGACAAATGGTATTTAAGTTAGGGTTACAAGCATATACGCCAACCATAACCCCAGCTTATAACTTCTCACCATTTAACAATTCTCCATACTATATATAAATATAAGATTATAATATGAGCAAGATCAATAGTGCAAGGTGTATAGACATTAAACTAATGTTATAATGTTGCAATCATAACGCAGGTAATGATACTATAGTGTAAAGCACCTCAAGGGATCTCCACGCGATGATTGGGTTTGAGTTTAGTCAAGGGATAAAATCGTGGGACTTTAGAACTTTACCCACTGCATGGAAAACATTTAAGCACTTACGTGGTCGCATAATAGCCCTGCATTGGTGCTATTTAACTGTTGACTTAACCCTAAATTGTCACTTCTCCTTCACCTTCGGCCTTGGGCTTCTCTACGAACTTTCTTGTCCCTCTGGCCGTCATTTGGTCTACTGTCGAGTTCCTGTTGTTCCACTTGTTGTTCCAGCTCTTTATTAACTCCTCCATTGCACTGTGCTAAGAGATTTTAGGGTGAGAATACTTACTGCATGCCTCCACGAAACCTCCATTGCTATCTCGAGCTCTAAGCAGTTATAAACCTTACCTCTCCTTGCTCCACTGACTGTGAATCTCCCTTCAAGGTAGCATGGCTTACGCTGCTTGCAACTGTGTGATAATTTTCCAAGGAGAGATAATACAGCTAGGGTTTTGTCCTGCCATCGTTGAGTTGGGGTTCTTCAACTGTTTGAGGTTGAGAGTGTTGAATGTTGCTCCTTTGCCATTGGGTTGCGGGTTTTTGGTTTACACCGGTTGCGGCATCACTGGAGAAGATGGCCCTCTGCTCAGGTAAACAAGTAAATTCGTTTTCCTTCATTATTGAAGGTTTTACTTATGTTTAAGCTTTTCCTTTATGTTTAAGCCGTGGCTAACAGTTGGTTGTTCACTGGATAATGCATATATAACTGCTATCTTTCTCGGCAAGAAAAAGAATGAGGGCTATGGCACCACGACCATGGTAAGCCCTGGTCTCTCCACGGCTTGTTCACCTTGTGTGAGTCTTGAAAGGAATGCGATGGTTTGGTCGTTACGACCCTGTTTAACCTTAAGGGTTTTAGTTGTTTGCTTTTAATATTATGAAACAGGGTTTATACCCTAGCTCTCACACAGAGCCCTCCGGCTCGACCGTGAGTTTAAACATTGTTTGTAATTAATGTTATGTTTATATAAAAGAAACAGGGACAGGCTATAAGCCTTTGTGCAAGTTTTTTTATTGTCGTGAGTATTACTACTGCACTGGATTTTATTGCAGACAAAACACTCGTATAAAATTGTACAGATTTGGGTGTTTACCCTGGGTTATTATACCAGTAACTAGTTACTGCAATTTTTTGTTATTTCCTTTCTTTTTACATTAAAGAAGTTTTGAATGCTTAAAATGTTTAGTTTCTGTTCTTTTAAAACCTAACTGTAAGTAGAATACAGTTAATTTATCATTAACTTACTTACTTGTAAATAAAAGGGATTTTATAGGGTTAACCCCTAGATTGCAGTGAAGGGTGATAATACTGTTTTTGCTTCTTTTAATGTAAAATAAAAAATAAAAAAAATTAAGTTAAAAGACATATGTCACATTAGGGTTACTAATGAGGTTTAAAACATTTAAGCTCGACTGCCGAGCATCTTGTACTTAAATCTTTTCTTTCTGTATAGATAAACAATTGCTTGAATACTGAAATTTAGGTATGAATATAAGTTTGTAAATTAATCTTTTTATTACTAAGGGAAATGTAAATGCTATCAAGTTTGTACTTTGATAATAGTATAGGGTTTTATATATTTTATTATTTAATTATCTTGATACTATCAGTAAACTTTCACTTATAACTTAGATAATAAGTAAATCAATTTTTACAGTATATATATTTCAAGTTTTACTTACAGGATACCGGGATACTCTCTATGTTAAGAATAACAAAGTTCTTATAATACATATATAATTTGCCATAGACTGTTTGTATTAACACATAGTACTTACTAAATACAAGTAATGTTCTTGCCTTTACTGCAATACTACATTCTCCTTACGTATAACTTGTTTATCTTATAGCATAAAAAAAATAGCATTATGTTGTTATTCTTTTCTGCACAAAATGTAATTGATTTAATTATTGTTTTTAAAAGTATTTTTCATTAAGGTTTCTGTAGCCAGTTTAAAATTTGACCTCCTTCAGAATGAGGAGAAATATTTACTACTACACAGTTGATACCTTTAAAGATTATGATTTGGAACTGTTAATTACTTACATTTCAGTCTGTAAGTTCGCTTCTGGAAATTATTATAATAAAAGGAATTCTACTCTAAAATAAATAACAAGATGTAATAGAATACTTTACTGTTATTATAATATTTATATTATCTTTCTTACATTTCTGTAGCTTTTATATTAATTTCTTAGTTTACTTTATATTATTTGGAAATAGTGTTTATATTTGATTCTTCTGTAATTTATCATACTATTTACATTCTACTGTAATTAGTTTGTTTTCTTAGTTAAAATGTTTTACTTATAAAAATGTTGTAAGTTCGAATATTAACACATTGATAGTCTGAATAAAAGAAATATTAATTATGTAACTTGTTCTTACTTTGAGTTAACTTCTAAAAGTAAAAGAATTCGAATACCAAGAAAGAAACTATATAATGATAGTACAAATTCTAATCTAACTTCCACTATCTTTCCTTTACTGTAGAATTTACTGAAGCAAACAAAACACAGTAATGGAAGGTAGTTTAAGTCTATGAGAAAACAACATAAGAATTTGTAAGACATTAGTATTTACTAGAAGTAACTAAATAAGAACTCAGTTTAGAAGGTTATTACTTCACCATACCGAGGTACTGTGCTGGAGTACGGTCTGGTGATACCAGATGTGGAAAAACATAGTAACTATTAACAAATTTAACTACTGAAATTCTGAGATACTAACTTTTACTGAAACTAACTAACTCCTCAGACATGTAAAATAATCATAACATGCATCCATTCATATTCAGTAAACATAAAGAAATAAATGACAGAACCTGTTTAAGCTGTGGACAACAACAGCAATGGGAGGCCGTTCCTCCCTACCAACTCCTGGAGAGCGCTCAAATAGCGACTTCTCAGGACCCCCGATCTCCTTCTGGTCTCCCTGGCTGGAACTAGGTGCAGCAAAGTCAGATACCAGTCCTCAAACTCAGTATTGACTCAGAACTATCAGTCAGTTCTCTTCATCCCAATAGCTATAATTAAAAATCAAGTTACTGCAGCAATCCTCCTAAAACAACTTCCTTACTGTATTTCCCTCTTCCTCAATGGATTTCCTGAATATCATTCACCTGAATGAATTCTCTCTGGAAAATAACTGAGCAGCCTCAGCTCTCTTCATTGAGTACTTTTAAAAGATTGCCTAGGTATTTGTTGGGTTAACTGTCATTTAATGAGCCACCTGCTCTGATTCCACTTTCTTGGGGAATCATGACCCCAAATATAGGGAAGTTGCCACCTGCAACTTAGGAAGTGTTTGAGGATGCTGCCACTTGCCTTTTGCCTTTCCACCAGTTTGACCAGTAACCTCTTTTAACAGCTCTCCCATGCTGTTGTCTCCATAATTTATTTATTAATAATAAAATATTCTGAATTACACTCCATTGCTATTGACTCTGCTGAGTCATCAATCCCTACTTAGGATTAAGTTTAACATAATGTCTCAGAAATATAATAAAACAATTTACATAATTTTACAAAATTGGGGTATGTGACAATCTACAACCCATGTATTATTAATATTCGTGAGTTTCCTTAAGGAAACCCAAGATTCATTCGCGGGATGCTCCATATGAACTCATGAATTCCATTAAAAATAAAAAGATGATTAACTAGGGGAATTTGGGCTTGGTTTGGCAACTTCTGCAAATTCCCCAACCATCCTGAGCCTCAAATTCTTTCCTCACAAGTAACTATAAAAAGAGGGGAAGGATATGACGAAAGGGGACCAACTTTGAAGGAAAAGTTATGCTGGAGGATTCCATTAAGGACAGGAGCAAGAGGACTCAAGTCTTGGTTTGGAGAGGAGCTTGGACAGACAGGAGGCTATGTAATGTTTCAATATCCCCGATAATAAATATGGTTTTTCCTTCCATCAATGTCTAGGTGTATGCTTTTAATGTTTTGAGTATTGATCTAGATTGTAATTTTTTTTAATACAATCATTATATGTTCGTATATAATCTTATATAATAGTAGAAGGTGCTTTGATGAAAGGGAAATCTTTGTTGCAGGTAGTGAATATTGGAAGCAAAGGAGAATTGGAGAAAAAGAAGAAAGCTAGGATCAACCGTCACAAATAAGATACACATTATCTTTCTCTCGTTCTCCAATCTATGCTTGTAAGAACCTAGTTGTCTACAAGTAGAACAATCAGTAAGTTGGTGGCCTCTAAACCCCCATCCATAAGGTATATTATCCCTAACAACGATGTCCTTGGTTTTGGTTTGAGTTCCCAATTTGTCTTTCTATTAGAGTTTCACTTGCCATTTTTTACAATTTTATGACTGGATAGACTAGACCATTTATGTGATTTATTTATGTTCCTTGTCTGAAACTACAACAAAATTCTAGTACATACGCATACTTATGACTTGCAATCACATTTTGAGTCTTGTATTTGGAACATCGGTATTATCCATCTTTGTGTCTGATGGCCCCAACATTTTGTGAGGGGGAATGTAATGAGTTGGTGTATGTAATTTTTGTTTTTCTTATGTCATAGGTGTAGTAGAAATTTTAAATTTCCCTCGAACTATAATACCATTATTATCATTTATTTTATCACCAAGTTCTTCTTCTTCATATTCTGCACATTCCTTATCATATTTTGTCGCTTCATTCCTTGCAACATCGGCACATGAGGCTTTCATTTCTAGTTCGTTCACTCTCACATAGTTAACTCCATCAACTTGGTTGTCTTCATAATTAATATATGGTGCATATGCCTCTATATTTTCCTTGTCAACCTTCTTCTTAGATTCTTCTTGTCACCATTATATTATTAACATTTTCAATTCTTTCAGTATTTTATTGTCTTCAAGCTCTCTTGTTTTTATATCTTCAGTTTTTTTAAGTCTTTCGCCAAGACCATTATTGCACTCACCCCAAGCGGGAAACATGGTGATTCCACTTTATAAAAAAAAATTCCAATTTAATATATTATAATGATTATTATCATTAATAATAATATTACTATAACATAACTTTTGTATATATATGGTTTGAAACTATAATAATAATAATAAAATAATAATAATGTTTTATTATTATATAATAGTTTTTTTTGGAGTAATGGAGGATATTAGGGTTTTTGAAAGGCGAGTGAGACAGAATGGAGGATGTAGGGTGGATGTGGAGCAAGAGTGTGAGGGGGGGGGGGTGTAGGAGTGCATAGCATGGAATGGTGAAGGGAGAAGGGAGAAATGTGGAATTGACTAGGATAGAGATGAAACGTGGGATCAAAAGGAAGCAGAGATGTGGAGTGTTGTGGGAGAGGCCGCGGAGGCCTATGGAAGAGGACGCGGTTTCATAATGGTAGAGACGAGTATTGGGGATTGGAGGTATTGACCAAAGGAGTGGAATTGGAGGTGGAGGGAATAGAATGTGGGATGTGTGGAGAGTGCCACGGAGGTGCTGTGAGGATGTGCAACGAAGGAAGAACCAGTTCAGGAACATGAGGTGTAAGTAGAGTTGCACATGGTATATAGTCGTGCAGGTGTAACGAGACAACAGAGGATTTTAGTGGGTGATGGAATGGGCGTACAATAAATGGATTGAGGAGGGGATGGGATCCCTAGGATAAGGTAGGGTGTTGAGCAGAGAGGGATGGATGGGTGTAGAGGGATGAGCAGGCAGTGCGGTGGTGGAGGATTGGAGAGGTTATGTGGAGGAAAGGCACATGGAGATTGGTGAGAAGAGCATGCCTAGTGTAGTGTAGTTGGAGTGAGCATGGATTGAGATGGGGAGTATGTGGCATAGATATGAGGGTAGGTGGCGTGTGGAGGAATAACCTAGGAGAAATAGGGGTGATGAGGGTAAGGGAGTAGTGTGATGCGTGAGAGGTAGGAGTGAAATGAAAAGCGGGGAATAGTGAATAGAGAATTGGAAAGGTATGAAGAGACGAGGTAAAAATGAGTGTGTAAGGGGGTGGAATGGGCGTGAATGTTGAGGATAAATGGGAGGTGAGAAAATGGAGATAACAGAGTAACTTGAAGTTTTGATACCACTTGTAATGAACTTTTTTGTCATGTGTTATTAGATAATGCTTTATATATTTGATGGTGTTTCACAATGAAGGTATTGCATTGAATATATACACAAGACACTTAAAAATGGCATCTCTTATAGATGACCATTCATATTAACCCTAATACTAATAATAATTAATAATTGTAATAACCATTTAGGTTTATTACACATCTGATTCATAATGTTATTTATTTTTATAAATACTAGCACAACCAAAAATAAAGTGGTCGGTGAATGCCGATAAAAACAAACAACCACTTAGTTTTGTGAAGATAGTTGGTTGTTAAACAAAGGCTAAAATATATATAATTTTATATCCATTATTCATACCTAATTGTTAGAGTTAATATAAGCACAAAACAAATACTATTTAATAAACAAAAAATTGATATGAAAAAACAAAAAACAAATTGTTACATGTTTCTGTAACCACCCTTTAAGCAAAGCTTATTTAAATCTTAATCAATATGAATTTAATCATAACAAGATGTGATGACTATGAAATGAATCCATGTTGTACACTTTCTACACTTGGGTCAATCTTGTTGACCCACTCAAGCAAGTCAAAAATATGAGATAATATCTAAATGGCTATCGACATAATTGTATTTTTCTTACTTACCTAATGTGTCATAGGATCCTTAGGCATGAACCTTACGGGTGATTCCATGAAGATGGGTAACACTTTTTGGCCAAATTTGGCGATGAAAACCTGATTTTTTACTCATGTTCTAGATAGAAGCCCTCAAAACGCATATATGCCATGTGAATTTTGACTTGCAGTAAAAAAACAAATTGTAGAATATTATGTTGGCTTCATGGTTATATTTTTTTAAAAATATTCCGATGTCATTTAATGTGTGAAGTTTTTCATTTAATGAACTGTGTGACCTTAAAAATTTGAAGAAGCTAATAAGTGGCTCGTGTCCACGTAGAGTAATTCAATCTTGCATTAATAATTTTAAAA
>LPNX010071364.1:142637-222637 GCA_001517045.1 Pseudotsuga menziesii | reverse complement strand
CTCATAAAACTTAGCAATGTTTATAAAATGAACAACTAAGAGAACTTTTGAGAATATATATACTTTGTCGTTTGTTATCCAAATAGAGTAAATGCAATGGTACAACTCATGGATACAAGGAAATAAACCATCAAATCAACATATTGACACATTAGATCCTTAGTGTGAGAGTAGATCAAAGAATTCATGTTTTGATACTTTCAACATTGGAACTTTATTTCTAAACAATATAAGCACTAAGTGGATGGGTAGAAACAACTAAGGAGGGTTTGATGTTGATTGCGTCTTTGAAGCAACAAATCATTGAGAAGGAAGGTATACCTTTACCCCATGCACCTTCATGAATTCGTAATACCAAGAAAGTCATTAAATCGATATAGATGCAATATTTAGAAAGAAAACATAGGTTATTCAATTACTTACCAACACACAAAAGTAGTGGTTGAACTAAATGGATTCTGACTTTTATATGCATATTTTACTTTATGGGTTCACTAAGGATGATTAGATGATTTAACATGTAATGCGATGGTAATCTGCTCAATAGATCTCACTAATATTTGATATATGTCTCCCCATGGTGAATACATTTCTCATATGTTCTATTAACGCATATGCGATATAACACACATGCGATATATCGCATATGCGATATGGATAAGCTATATCGCATATGCGTTATATCGCATATGCGTTATTTGAAAATTTAAATAATTGGAGGGATTAAGGTTTGGCATTAGGTTTGGAAGCAACTTCAGAATATCGAACCTATTGTCTAGGACAAATCAACCAGGGCTATTGCTTGTCTTTTAGAACTCTATCACTANAAGTAGCTAGTGACATTGTGAATCTAGAAGCCATGCCACATAAATTAGCTCTGAACATAATTCTATATATCGCATATGCGATATAACACATATGCGATATAGCTTATTCATATCGCATATGCGCTATATCACATATGTGATATGGATAAGCTATATCGCATATGCGTTATTTGAAAATTTAAATAATTGGTAGGATTAGGGTTTGGCATTAGGTTTGGAAGCACCTTCAGAATATTGAACATATTGGCTAGGACAAATCAACCAGGGCTAGTGCTTGTCTTTTATAAATCTATCAATATGCTCAGATTAGATGCCGTGTTTTGATATGACATACACAATATTTTTTTATGAAAATGTACGATATTGTAGAGTACGAATGACGATTCTAAATATATAATTTTTTCCTTCAAAACTATGTTTTATTTATTTATAATTATTTTTCTAAATGACACACGTTAGTTTTTGAAAATACATACATCGATTGTTTGTTATATAACTTTTGATTTCCATCACCATTTCCCATAAAAACTATATGGTGCACTAGACGAGATCAAGCTCTATGATCTTATATTAAGAAATCAACGATTTCATTAATTTTTGCCCCTAAAGTGTTGCACCTACACATAAGGTTTTAATTTCAAGCTTTTCTGACTTCAATAATTAATAATAAAAAAATTAATTCATGAAAAAATCCGAATAAATAGTGTTGNTTTATAATTATTTTTCTAAATGACACACGTTAGTTTTTGAAAATACATACATCGATTGTTTGTTATATAACTTTTGATTTCCATCACCATTTCCCAAAAAATATATATGGTGCACTAGACGAGATCAAGCTCTATGATCTTATATTAAGAAATCAAGGATTTCATTAATTTTTACACCTAAAGTGTTACAACCGCACATAAGGTTTTAATTTCAAACTTTTCTGACTTCAATAATTAATAATAAAAAAACAAAATTCATGAAAAATTCCGAATAAATAGTGTTGCACTAGGCCCATATGTCCTTTATATGTCTGCAATATTTTATCCCAAATGGACATCATTTACCTCATATATTGCTGCACCCGCACAAACATATATGTTAAGATCTGCTGAAAATTTGAAAACCCACTTTCACGGAAACTAATTTTATAATCATTTGCACACGTTTTCTCTGCATAAACCCCATATATTATGAAATCTGATTCAATTACCTATCTTTTCTCTTTTTACTTCATCTTCAAATAAGTTAGGGAAGTACCCCTAATTGTCACCTAAAATAAGAGTTTTCCGTTTATTATAGTATTATGTGGCATCTAAAGTGTCCTTAAAGCAGTCCATGATTGTGCATCAGCCCAATAGGAACATGGACATGTTCATATTTGAACACATAGAATTTATGTATATGTCTCTGCCATTGTTGATAGACTGCATGTGAACAGGTGGAAAAATTATGTCTACATTCCTTGTAAGAAGACTTAGAAATGGGAGAGAATGAAAATAACAAAATTTTGATTTCCTCATATTTATTTGCTATACTGTCATTATATATAAATCTATAAAGTATGAAATTTATTTATCTTATCGTGGTTGCAAAAAAAGGTTTAACTTGATTGAAATTTAATTTTTGTTCATTGATGTTAGACAAAAGTGTTTTATACACAGTGACAATGTTGAAGAAGCTTAAAAAGAACAGAATGCATCAATAATAATTATTGTCATAATACAAATAAGGTAGTAAACACCAAATTGTAATGGTACAAAGCGATCTGTTGGACATTCATCTATGCTATAATCCTTATCCACTTCCATTTGTTTTGCTGGATAAATTTCCATACATTTTGCTAGCTAAGGTGCAACCATTTCCATATGTGCTTGCACTCTCTTTCTTGTATAGCCCCTTCATCGGCTGTCGAACTCCCAACTTATCTTCCCTTCTCCTCCCAGTCCAGGATTTGGTATCACCATGTTGGAAATGTTTTCTTCGACATCCATGAGAGGAGAATTAATGATGCTCAAGACTCCAGTTTTTATGCATATAAAAACCATAAATGAGGTCCAGTTTTTTGTCAGTAGGAGGCTCTATTTATTGACTAAATCTTACAAATGTTATCATGAGTTTGGGATTTTCATGATGTTCATGATGTAGTATATATGTTTAAGGTGGAATTAATCTGATCTATATATAATTACCTTATCTCTTGGAGTACACGAAAGGTCAGTTAAATGATGATACGAAATCTCGGAATGGGAGGAGAATCCAAGATGTGAAATATGTTGGATTTGAAAGGTTTGGTCTTTGGAGCGCGTGATATTAATGATTAAGGAAGATCTTTCATATATTTAATGATTAAGCTACATGGATGTATTTATACCATTATTAGAAGGCATGGATAAGGTGACAAATGTCAAATTTAGACACTATGGGATAATTGAAAGCTAGCAAGAAGTGAGGGTAATAGTCACTTCTGTGATTAATATGATGACATGATAATATTTAAGTATGTTTAAGTGACCTTTTGAGTTGTCCAAGAGATAAGGGAATTATATAAAAATTATATTAATCATGGACATTCATTATAGATATATACTACATGATGAAAATCTCGATCCCATAATAACATTTTGTAAGATTTAGTCAATAAATATAATCATAGGACATTTATGAATTCAGATATCTATGGGACATAGGAAAGGTAATCGCATCGGAGTTTGAATCATCAGATAGAGGTGTACAAGGTTCTTGTTGTGCATGTTCAACATGATAGATTGTAGTGACCTTGCAAATTTAGGCTAAGTTCATTATCTAAAACAAGTATATCATAAATACTAATACCTATAATGTTATTGACATAGAATGAGTATTACACCATTATGAAGGTACATATCAGCCCTTTTTCCACACAACAACAGTAACAACGAATTAAAACATAACAATTGAGTAAGAGTCTATTAAAACACATGAAGGGTGTTTCATAGATACTAATACCTATAATTTTATTGACATAGCATGAGTATTATACCATTATGAAGGTACATAACCAATACAAGTCAAAGCCCTTTTTCCACAGAGCAAGAGTAACAACGAATTAAAAAACAACAACGGAGTAAGAGTCAATTAAAACATAGGAAGGGTGTTTCACCATCTCATAAGCAACATTTAAATTTAGCAAGGTTCAAAATCTTCTAATTTTGCGACATATACAGAAATCCTATCTGTTTAAATACAAAAATGTCCATCTTCCTATTGCCAATGACCGACAGTTTGAAATTCAGAAATCTATGTCGTGCGTTTTCCAATTAGGAACATGCTATATTCTGATTTCTGATTTTGCAACATATCCAGAAATTTTGTGTTAAAATAGGAACATGTCAGTGTTCATATTTTCGATATCTCGATTTTTATGTTTTATTTTCACTATTCGTATTATTTTTGCATAAGTTATTCCTCCGCTAAGTTCATGCCTATTTTAAATTCACTTTGTGTGATTTTTCATCGGTCCCATTATAAATTTGGGGGAAATTTGGTCTCTAAACTTGGTTTAAAACACAGCAAGGGAGTAAGAGTCAATTGAAACACAGGAAGGGTGTTTCACCATCTTATAAGCAACATTTTTTATTAGTCAACATAAGCAATGCATACCACAATATTTTTGCAACAAAGCAAGAGTTACATTCAATTGAAACACAACAACGTTGTTTCACCATCCAATATGCTGACTAAATGAAGAACTAAGGAATACCCGCAAATTTACCAAGGTTCAAAATATATTGTCGGAAACTTGAAGTGTAAACAAGGTACAAAAAAATAAATATAAGCAAAACAAAGGCAAATAGTTAGAAATAGTTGTTACCCGAAATCCTGTTTATATGTGTAAAGCAAAGGCGGTGTAGCAGTGAATGGGAGATCGTCATAAGATGTGCAAAATTGAAGATATATTCCCATGCTTATCTCAAATGACATACTTTATTGCATTAATGAAGCAACATGCATTGATGAAGCATTAATGTGAATGAAGAGACATGGCCAAAATGTCTTTTATCGCCTGAACCAGCAGTGAAACAAAAGCACCACTAGATTGACCCAAAACTGAGATTCTAAACGCATAAAAGCTGTTGTAGAAAATCATAGGCTAAACCCAAACAAACTCAAACTCACAAAATATTCGCAAGGGCTATGTCAAATTGAGAGTAATGAACTACAAAATTGTCCAAAATCCTCTAAAAAAATATCACTATAAATATATTCTCATAAATATATATCATTAATCTTATTTTCGACATGTCGGAATTGGGAAAATACTATGATTTGGAATAAGGAAAAGCAATATTCCAATTTCTGATTTGCGCATTTTTTATTTCCGACCATGAAGATTCCGAATATTATACATGTACCAAATCATAAAATGATATGTTCTGGCTTCCAATTTCCAATTTTGCATTAAGAAACAAGATTCCAAAAATCCTATGTCCTATGTCCGATTGTAAATTCCGCAAGAACCGAGTTTCTCATTTCCGACATTTCGTAAATCCAAAATGCTAAGTGCAAATAAAGAAGTGCGCATGTACCAATTCCTATTTCCGACATTTCAATCTCGAAAGTTTTATATTTTCAAATAAATAAATGTCGAAGTTCCACTTTTATTATTAAATACATTTCCATAAAGAAACTACTTTGTAAATATATTTCATTAATCCGATTATCGACATGTCATATTGCAGAAAATACTATGATTTGGAATAAGGAACACCAATATTCCAATTTCGGATTTGCGCATTTTCGATTTCCAACAATGAGGTTAAGTGGATTCTGGTGCATATTAAATACAAAGTTTGAGCTGTGCAAATAAAATTAAGTGGATACCGGTGCATATCTTTAAAACAATGTCATTTCATAGTATCCAATATTCCTTCTGTGCAGTTAATGATGAAAAATTTGATGAGGCTGGGGTCTTCGATATCCGAAATATCGAAAATAGGAAATCGCAGATACACAAAATATCCTTAACAAAAACTCGAATTTGTGATTTTCGATATGCAATTTTGGAAATTGGGTATTCCATTTGGGAAGGTCCCTCAATCACTACCAAATTTAGTGGGTTTATTGATAATCCACTCCATTAGTTCAAACGTTAAGTTAATAATCAAAATGTTTGAAGCTTTCGAAACCTGAAAACGCCCCCATGTTAAGTCAATATTTAAATATGTCCGATTTATGAAATCAAAGGTTTCAATCTAGAAAATATTTCAATCTGTAGATTCAAATTCTTCAAGTTCATTAGTTTTTCGATGTCACCTGGCAATTCTATTAAGTGTTTGAGCTCCCATAGATTTAATGTTTCTAGGGACCACTGATGTACAAGATGGGAAGGAAAGACTTCAATACCTTCACAACTGGTAAGATCTATGTGCCCAAGCGTGCAGATGTTTCCAAAGGTTTATCTTAATAGAGTTAAATTGCTACAACAACTTAAATCAAGATATCTAAGTTTCGTTAGATCCCCGAAGGAATATGGAAGGCTCTCTAATTTCTGACATTGTGACAGGTTGAGGTCTTGCAGATTTGTTAGATTCCCGAAGAAATCTGACAGAGATCTTATTGTGGTAGAGGAAATCTATAATTCCTGCAATTGCAATGGAGCCTACAAAAATATTGACATGTTTAAATTATTCTAAAGATATTAATGAAAAGGTACCTGCAAAAATGTTAACATGTTATATTTTTTCTAACGAAGTAGATGATTTTCATGTACAAGACCTTTGGATTTGTTCATCCTCTAATATATGGATTTGTTCCTCCTCGGTCCCGATCCCCACCCTTATTATTAATATTCCCTTTCACTCTGTATGCATCCGCAATATGTTCTTCCCTCAATTGCAGGGATCGACAATTATTCACATAATGCCCGAGATGGACTTGGCGGAGGACGAAGTTACGCGGAAAGAATACGAACAGACAGAAAAAATCCTAACACAATAAAGCCTGAGCATTTTGAGAACGTGTACTTAACTGATCAACTCCATGCCGCCTTCTTCAGTCCCTGTCAGATCACCAAATACAATAACCGAAAATTTTAACCATTAAATTTGCCAATCACCAGGCGACACATGTTGGGATGTTAATGGCCAGGAAGACAAAAAATCTTTTAAGGCAACTTCTTTCATTGTAAAAACGCCTTCGACTTGATTGAAATAATCGTAGACAAAGGCAGTGAGTGATAACTTTACATTAAAGATTCGCACTGATTGATGTAGAGTCTCTCACCAATCGTGACACCACACCTAACCAATGTTGACTTGACTCAGTTTGTTGATGTCCAAAACTGCGCTACAATTCGCGTGAACAAACCAAATGAGTGGGAAAGTGTGTCGGGAACATGGGCCGGTTTTGGTTTTTTCTTATTGGTGTAGTTTATTTATTTATTTGATTCTATATATATTTTTTATTTAGTAATTAAATAATTTTGTTTTTGGTAAAATTTAAATTAAAAAAGTATATCATTATAATATTTTAGATTATGTAACTTTTACAACTGTTTTTTTTTAAGATTTGTAATGAAAGTCCAAATAAAATAAAGCTGAAGATATACTGAATGTTTTCTTTTTTTAATTTGTAACCAAAGTCCAAATAAAATAAAGCTTAAAATATACTGAATATTTAGAGTTTTTTTTTATTGAAGAATAACAACACTTAATATTACCAATATTACCGAAAATCAAGATATAATAAAAAATACATCTGCATAGTAATGAACGCAATAACGATAAGAATAATAGCATTCCTCCTAACTGCCTTATCTATACTTAATTAAATTGTTTTACTAAAATAAAAATAAAGTAATAATAATTATTTAGTATCGTAATAGAACTGTATTATGAATTAAAAGTTGATTTAAATGGCTTATAATTGTTAAATCAAAATTATGAATCCTCCAACATTATCCTCACTGGACTAATACTATAATACTATTGATGGAATTCCATAAAAAAAACACCGACTTATTTGTCGGCGCCTTTGTCCACTTCTGAAGTCATAACCCGGGAAAACCTGGTTTGTTTGGCCAGGATATTTCATTACGGCACTACAACTTCTCTTTTTTTCCTCAAAATTTCTTCACCGGACGTAAAAGTTGGTCTTATTTAATCGGTGAATGGCAATACCCAACCAAGCCCGCGGGTTCCAAACCCGAGCGGGCAGTGTCATCTTCAATCCTGCGCAGAATAACCCAGAATAACGCTGCCATGGCCGATACAACGTAGGTCGTCCATGGCGGAATTATAGATTAAAAGAAAAGTATGGCGTTCTCAGAGCCGAAGCATCAACTTTTTTCTAATTAAGGGATCTTCGATATCTGTTATGTGTAACTCACGAGTTTAGGATTGTATGTAATATGGGGTGCCGCTAACCTAAGGCTATGTTGGTAAATGCATTGCCTTTGATTTTATAATATAGTTTGTGGCTCGAAATAGAAAACCTAGGTTATTATATTTTCGTTTTTAACTTTTAGTTATACAGCTACGCTATTATATCTGTTATTTGCAAGCACAGGCTTAAGATTTTGTTATAACTCTTTATCTTAGTTATCGCAGAAAATGGATCTTCATATTTTGGATTAAACAGGCAACAACAATTACATATGCCCAGCACCATTCTCAAGGCTTGAAGTGCATCGGTTTTGTCTTCAGAGCTGATTTGCTTTGGCGTTTATCCACTAATTCTAATGATTCACATTAAATTATATTTTATTGAAATGTAAGAATATTCGTCTTGCACAAGCTGCAGATCATGGTCATAGCCACAGCAAGTTCATTTCAAATTTTCATGTGCCCTTTACAATTTAAAAATTTCAAGAGCCTTTTATCATTTTTATATGGTTCAGCAAATTTACTGAATTTACATAGCCAATGATACTGCTTATATTGCCAAACGACCGGCTTTATTTATTCATTTTATTCGTAAGTTGTGTTGATGAAATTTAATTGTTACATTGCTTTTGTTTTTTAACTCTAAATTAAAAAATTCTAATCCTCTTCCCAGAACATATGACATTCACATGTTAATTAAATAAATCTTATTATACAGTTCAATCCGCATAAGAATTTGTCGGAGCTAGTTTTATGTAGCCAAGGGCCTCGGCTATTAGATAAACTTTTAAACCTTTCATTATTAGATTATTTATTTAAATTAAAAGTTATATAAACTAGAAACTAAAAGAGGTGGGACATTGTCATTATGTGACTCTTCTGCCGTATCTAATAGACAGACATACATTTCACAAGAGTATCTCATTAACAAAGTAAAAAAAAATAAAAAAATCAGAACTAACTTAATTTTAATACCATGGGAAAATAGTGTTAGAAAAAACTGAAAAATAAAAAATTGCTTTATTATTATATCAATAACATAAAATGAAAATATTGAGAAAAAACATTATGAAAAGCAAAAAAAATTAATTATTAAATTTATTATTACAAAACAAATATTATATTAAAGATGCATACTAAAAAATTACTTTATTATTATACGAATAACATGAAATGAAAATATTGAGAAAAAAACATAATTAAAGGAAAAAATCTTAAAAAATAAATTTATTATTACTAGAACAATATTATATTAAAGATTAACTCAATGTCGAAGACCTCAATTTGTTTATAAAATGCCATATATGTTGAATTCAAATTAACATAGCCTTAGTCGTGACTTATGAAGGCAATGAACGCATGCAATTCAGTAAAGAAATGAGAATATAGCCGACGCTGTTTCTGTTACTAACTACCACGTTTGTTACTAAAAGAATATGAAAAGCCACCAAGAGGTGAGATACAACATTTGGAAGGATTAAAAACCACTTCGTCGTTGGGGCGATGCAAATAAAGAAATAAGAAATATAACTGTCTTTACTAAAATCCTATTCTATAAATATCCATGATAGCGAATTGTCATTTATTTAATGAGAAAAATAATATAAATATAACTCATTTATGTTGATAGAGGCTATTGTTTGAAATTTGGGGTGGACTAAGGTGGATGCTTTTTCATCTATGAATGAGGATAGGACAAGTGTACTTTTTAGATTGATTGTATAACAGTCACTCAAAATTAGAAGTAAACAATTATAAAAAAGGAATATAAAAAATAACTAATAGCAAGTTGTTGAATGGATATATGATAACAATGCATAGATAACTCATAGATGATGTATAGGGGTTGCTGGAGCTACTAGGTTTTGGTGATTCTAGGGTGGTCATCTACTGGGTTAATAGAAAGCATAAGTTAAATGTCACCAACCTCGACCACTGGTGCACTTGGATTGATTGATCTGCTTGTAGGGAATTTCAATCCCTTCTGTTGTCAGCGTATTTACCGTGAACACAACATTTTGGTTGATCGTCTTTCCAAAGAGGCATTGGAACTAGTGGCGGGCCTTCTCAGTGTTTAGGAGTTCGACGAGGGTCACTTATCCAAGAGACTGGGATCAACATTTTCCGTTGATTTATTGAAGGAAACACACTTATTTCACACTTCGGTTTTCTAGGATTGGGTTAACATAGTGCGGTAGATGCACAGTCTCTATTTTATATGATGGACAGTTATTTTGACATATAGAATATGGTTATCTGCCCCCTGGGGGTTTATTGTTTTTTTTTCCAGATCCACAGGTTCGTTTTGGGAAGTGGAGGTTTCTAAGTTTGCTGTGTAACATGTCTTTTATTTTATAAAAAAAGATTGAACTATTTTTTAATGCTGAAAAAAACTCATAGATTAAGAAAACTCATAGATTATGAATGGATAACCAACCATTCATGGAAGATAAGTAAAAGTATGTGAGATAATAAAAATGATATAAAACAATAATTGATTGTTGATAAATGGAAAACATGACGAATGTCTATGATAACATAACTAACAATTAAACCCTTTCAACTAGAAGAATACGACTAATAAAAAAATATTTCCAAAATTTCTTTCATTCTATAACTATTCTCAACCATTTGATCCCTATAGACGTAATCCATCCACAAAATATTTTATTTTAGAAATTTGTGATATATCTAATTACTTTCTTCTTCTTCATAAATGAATAATGGAAATATTTTATTTTATAATTTTATAATATATTTATGTACTTTATTCTTCTTCATAATGTTTTTTTTCATATATATAAATATATATATTCCATTAGGAAAATATCTTCCATTCTAAATAAAGGATGGCTTTTAAACTGTTCCAGAGTAACTTTCATTAAAGAAGAACCCGAATCCTTTCTTCATCAAATATCTTGCAATAATTTCCAACTTTACAAAAAATCGCAAGCTTTCAAAATTCACAATGTTCTTGTTCTTTTCATTTCTATCTGTTACATTTCAAATACCTGCAAAATCGTTTGTTTCTATCTTGCATTGCTGCAATAGAAGGGCCAGTTCGGATAGTCTGTCTGCTTCATAATTCAATTCTCAATATATATATGTGAGATACTGAAGCTTGAAAATAATCCCAGAAGCCTTATGATCACATTGAGAAGCTGCTGCAGATGAGGGGCATTTATTTTGATTCTCCTATTAACCCAGTTCACCACCATCTTTGAGTCCCCAAAGACTTGCATTTGAGCTAGTTCAATAACCAAATGTAGTGCTACAAGTTTAGCCTTGTTATTTGTGTAATGGCCTCGTGCAAAGTTAGCTTGGATCTTCTGGTTGTTTGGGAGATAAAGTACTACTCTTGAACCACCCAGTGGAGGATCCCCTTGACTTGCTCCATAAAAAAAGTCCCAAGGAATTACTTTGTTTATTTCAGGAGGAACTAGAAGGATGACTTTTGAATCTTTCACTTGTGATTTATGTTCTCTAGTCCGAGAAGCAGTTACTTCAGGTGGGATCATTTTTTATTGAAGGTTGCAATGTTCCTAGCCCACCAGATTCCTTTCTTCATCAAACATCTCGCAATAAGTTCCAGCTTTACAAAAAATCACAAGCTTACAAAATTCACAATGTTGTTTAGCTGTATGTAATAGGTGTTCTTTTCATTTATGTCTATTACATTTCAAATACCTACAAAATCCTCTAATTCTATCTTTCCTGGATCCAATAGAAGGGCCAGTTTGGATAGTCTGTCTGCTTCATAATTCAATTCTCAGTATATATGTGAGATACTGAAGCTTGAAAATAATCCCAAAAGCCTTTTGATCGCATTGAGAAGCTGCTACAGATGAGGGGCATTTATTTGGATCCTCCTATTAATCCAATCCACCACCATATTTGAGTCCCCAAAGACTTGCATTTGAGTTATGTTATTGTTTAGAGCTAGTTCAAGAACCAAATGTAGTGCTGCAAGTTTAGCCTTGTTATTTGTGTAATGGCTTGGTGCAAATTTAGCTTAGATCTTCTAGTTGTTTGGGAGGTAAAGTACTGCTCCTAAACCACCCAGTGGAGGATCCCCTTGAATTGGTCTGTCAAAAAAGGCCCAAGGAATTCCTTTGTTTATTTTAGAAGGAACTAGCACTATGACTTTTGAATCTTTCACTTGTGATCTGTGTTCTCTAGTCCAGTATATCACAAGGGCAACAGTTACTTCAGGTGGGATCATTTTGTTATTGAAGGTTGCAGTGTTCCTAGCCCACCAAATTCCATAAGTAAAAAGAGATGGGAAACCACCGTGGAGACATACCGCTTTATTTGTCCACCAGGCTTTTGCTTTGAATTCCATAGTAGTCTCGGGAGCTCCTTGGAATTTTAACTCTCTGCACAGTATTTTCCATACGGTGTCTGCATAAGAACAAAAATTCAAAAGGTGAGAAACATTTTCCTCATTTGAATTGCAGAGTGCACAGCGATTTGGGTCATTCCAGCCCATGTTTTGTAAGTTATCCCAAGTCAATATTTTATTGGTGAGATTCAGCCATAATGTGACTTTTTCCTTTAAGGGTACTTGATCTTTCCATAATTGTTTCCACCATTCTTCCATCTCTCCCTGAAAATTTTCCCCTACCCAGGTCTTATAACCAAGTTTGGCCGTGAAGTCACCATTGACTGGATTTTTTGTCCACACCAATTTGTCTTCCCTATCCGTTCTAAATGGATAAAATTCGATTTGAGTAGTGAGACATATTCCTCCCATTCCTCTCTAAGACCTTCTTCTAGTCCTAGCTATTCTGAGTTTTTCCAAAACGTTCCCCTTTGTAAAGATAATGAACAAGCTTGATTTAAGTTGAAAATCCGTAAACTTCTTAGTTTTGAGACTAGAACTTCTGAGAGTTTATACCTCTCTCTTGCTCCTGACCACAGATCTTCTCCAACTATAATTTTTCTCCGATTCCAAACCAACCAGGTCTGGCAGTTCCCTACTAGGGGAAACTCTAGGAGCAATGCTTTCCAACCTATGGACATGTTTTTGTATATTTTGTCTCTTTTACTTATCCATTCATGTGTGGACCTATTTGGACACTATTTAGATGATAATAATTTTCCCTCACTGAATTCGGATTCTTGATCACCCTCCATAAGGTTTTAGCATCCAAGGATTGGTAGAAAAAGGAAGGGATTCTTGATCCCCCATCCCCCTAACTCCTTGGGGATGGAAAGCAGTTGCCGTTTGGCTAGGGGGATTCCTTCAGCATGTATCTTAGTCGACCATAAGAAGGAGAATAATTTTTTCCTTGGGGATATAAGCGATTGTGGCCCAATAAACCAGGATGCTCTGGAGAACAAATTTAAACAATACTAGTCTTCCCCCTCTAGATAAGAATTTGAAATTCCAGCATCCAATTATGTTCTCAATTTTTTTATACAACCACATCCAATATTTGAAGGAGTATGCATTGGGATTGAGAACAAACCCTAGGTATTTGAAGCCTTCATCTAATAGTTTTAAAATTTAAGAGGTTTCGGCCCCAATCCTCTCCTTGATTGCTTTCGGACTGGCATTTTCTGAGAGAATAGATTTTTCCACATTGATGTGCATGCCTGTAGCTTTATTATATAATTCCAAAATATTCTATGTTTCCTTTAGATTCTCCCAAGTGCCCTCTCCCAGCATTACCACATCGTCTACGAATAGGATATGTGTTAATTCCACTGAGCAAATAATCTTTATTCCTTTGAAGGATCCTGCCCTTTTTGCATGGTTGATGATTCTACTAAGGGCATCTACTATTAGTAGGAAGAGGAAGGGAGAGAGAGGGCACCCTTGTATAAGGCCTCTAAAAGCCCTGAAGAAATTAAAGGAAGATCCATTAATCAGAATAGCAAATGATGTTGATTGTACACATCCCATGATCGAGTTGACTATTTCCAAATCCAAACCTATCTGAATCATTACCAATCTTAAGAACGTCCAATTTACCCTATCATATGCTTTCGAGAGATCCAGTTTAGAGGTAAAGGATGAGTTTTTAGAGAGTTTGATGGTATGAATCATTTCCTGTGCAAGGGAAAATGCATCGTGGATTTGCCTATTGAATAGGAAACCAAACTGCTGCTGGGTTATGACCTTGCTTAGAATTGGATTCATTGTTAGGGATATTGTCTTAGCTATTATTTTGTAAACCATATTACAGCATGACATGGGCCTAAATTCTTCGAAGGAGGAAGGATTTTGTTTCTTGGGGATTAGAGCCAAGAAAGTGGAATTCAGGGCTCCTAATACTTTCCCAGCCCTTTGGAATTCTTGAACTGTTTTCAACAAATATTCTTTAACTAGGTCATAAAACCCTTGAGAGAATTCGATGGTGAGCCCATCCGGACCTAACTTTTCCCTTTCTGAAACGAGTACACAACCTTCTCTAGTTCCTCCTCTGTAACTTTAGCCTTCAAGAGAATGTTCATTTCCTCATCTATCATTATGGGGAACAAATTGATTACCTCCAGTATTACTTGAATGTTACATCATGTTGGTTCCTTTAACATATTTTTAAAAAACTATTCCCCCACCTCAGCTTTTTCCTTAAAGGAACTGACCAGTACCCCATTCATGTTTTTTACTATTGAGATCGTATTAAGAAATATATATATATATATATATATATATATAAACTTCTATTTTTTTTTAACATTTTCTAATTTAAATGAATTAACAAAAACTAAAGTGGCACCACATGTTTTTTCAAAGGTCATTAACGTAAATCATAAAAAATAAAAAATAAAACCTAATTTATCAAATGATAAAAGTAAAAGTAAGATAAATCATTCCAAAAGATTATATAACTAGTAACAACTATATTAATAAGATTAATATGTTTGGAATACAAGGACAAGACATATATTTCACAGATTGATTTAATGTTTTGTCCTAAAAAAATGTGTTAATTTATGGTATGCGATACCTAATATAATATAACAACCACTTAATTTGTGGTTGTTAACCTCAAAGTTGTATCATCATTGGATTCAAGCTAATAGTTGTATCCAATGGTTAATTTAACAGTTAATATAAAGCTATCGCAGTTAATATAACAACTCCGAGTTATCTGAACTCCGAGCTTCCAAATGCAATTCGACCAAGCCTTATGCGCATTAACTCGACTTCCAACTAGTAGATGGAGTTCAACTATCACATGATCTACAAATTACCATGCCACTAACTACAGTTATCAAATTAGTTCACAGGAATTTATTAGGAATTCAGACGAGTTTATTAGGAGTTCATCTGTCACACAAACTGCACATTACTTCAACTCCCAGCTCGAAAATGAATCTTAACTAAACCTTTTGTACATTATCTCAAATTCTATCTATTAGATTGAGTTCCATTGTCACATGGAATAGATCCTACCATGCCATTAAGTTTTGTTATCACATGACCTATTTTTTATTTTTTATTCATTTCTATCCAACTACCACAAAGTGCAGTTATCAAATGCGTTATTTTTTAAATTTTTTTATAGTTGTTAATTATGAATTTGGAATGACACCCATAGAATCAATATGGATAGTACACTTCATTCTCGTACATAGATGAAAAATCATAGATGGTAGTCCACCTCAAAATTCTAAGATATATATGCCTTTCGGTGTAGTTATTAATATTTAATTAATAATTAATTTACAACCTTATAGTAAATAATAATAATTAGCTATAAGTATATTTCATATATTAATATGGATTGTGGTCGAAAATGATGTTCATGGTTGACCTTGGTTAATGTTTTCTGAGGGTTATGTGGCATAGTAACGTTAACATTATGTATCTTATGATTCGTTCAAGTGTTATGTCACATTGAGACATTACTCAAAGGTCATATTGGATTTTGATATTTCTAAATGATTGTGTATTATTTTGACTTTCCTTATGGCATATGATGTAGTTTGTATTCCTTGAGGTTTATGTCACATTTAGTGCATATGGATTTCATTGGTGTTGCTTTACCATGGTTGACAGTAATATTTCAAAATGGTTGGTCAAGTTCAAATATTATCAACTCTGGTTAAGTGTTTTTGTCAATGATAATGTCATATTACAACCTTCATAAAATTGAGGGCCTTGCATGTATGTCAATTTTTTTTCAATTATTGCTTACGTTGAAGCACAACGTTAAAGGATGATTATTTTCAATTACTCCATTATTTAAGGGTAATCCTCCATTATTTTCAATTACTCCATTATTTCAGGATTTATGTTTATCAATCATATTTGCTTGTTTCATACATATTCAATTGTTATAGATTAAAATATGCCCATGCAATTATAATTTTTATGAACAATGCTTCATACACATCGAAATGCGATCATTTTTTAACATGAATGATAGAAATAGTTCAAGGATTATACTCTATAGTGTTTGAATACATAGGAACACATTGTGATCATAAAGGGTACATTTTGGATCAAACTAATAAAATAAAAAAATGGTTATAAATAAATTTTTCCCATAGTTTTGTTATTGTCATATTTAATTTTCCATACACATAGAAATGCTACCACTTTCATTAAATGAATGCTATAAACAGTTCGAGGATTGTATTGTAAAATATTTCAATAAATAGGAATAAATTGCGGCAATGGAGAAATTCATGCTTAAACTATTCAAATTGAAAAAAGTGAGAACTAAATTAATGAGATTATGTAGCATTGCAACATATTGGAAATGGTTATGTTGCAGTACGCATTCCTCAAGTGTTGTGTCACATTGGATGTGGTTGAATTTCATTGGTTGTGTAATACTTGAGAATTATTGATAAGGTTCTAGTGTGGTCGACTCTTAATAAGTATTTGTTTTAATGGTAATGTTACATTGCAACCTTCATTGAATTGAGGTTGTTGCACATAGGTGATATTTTATAATTATTGATTATGTTGAAGTACAATGTTCAAGGAGGATGATTTCCAACTACTACATTAGTTGATGGTTATGTTGTTCTATGATGTTCCTTAACTAGATTAGCTTGTTATACATATTCTAATCCTATAAATAAATAAATTTTGCATACACTCGTAGTTGTTATAATGCTCCATGCACAAGGAAAAGTGATGACTTTTTAAGATGAATGCTATAAGTATTTGATAGATTAAACTATATAACATTGGAATACATAGGAAAACATTGCGATAATGGATTGATTCTTTATCAAACTAATAAAATAAAAAAATCGTTATAAATAAATAGAAATTCCCATACAAGTGCAACAATTATAAATAAAGCTCCATACACATTGAAATGCGAACACTTTTTAAGTTGAATGCTATGAATAGTTCAAGGATTGTGTTGTATATTCATTGAAAATATAGGAAAACATTGTGTTAATGGAGAAATTCTAAATTAAATTATTAAAATATAAAATGCGAGAATTAAATAGTTTTGCAATGTAAGATCAATGTAGAAAACATGTTTAATCATGAGTAAATACTCATAAATATTAAACATATGTCCATGGAGGATCCCATCTATTCTTGATTGCAGGGAGTAGATCATCATTTTTATATCTTGTAAAATAAAAAATAGGATTAGAAATTGAAGTTGAATTCAATGTATTCCAATATTGTTAATGAAATAAAAGGAAATATAAGAAACTTCTACTGGAATAATAAAAAAAGATAGGTAATACTAAAAGAAGCAACCTTTTTATCAATAAACAAATGACCTTAGTTCATGTTTCATTTCTATTGGATTCACTAATGGCTAGCGATTGATGTTTATCAACCATTTAAGATCATCACTAACGACATGGAAATATTGAATGGATTCAAATGAAACTCTTCGACTTATCTATTCCTTCCACATAATATTTATCCATTAATCTTAGGATTCTAATATTTACTCCTACATAAGACATGTATGGGAATTTTCATTTTTCTATAAAATCTTAATAAACTCTACTCTTGCTCTAAATATTGATCATATCTTTAATGTTTCAATAATAGGAGCTTGTCATTTTCAAATCCCATAAGTTGGAGATGAAATAATTTTCAAATCATTGTGATTTCCAAAATAATGGTCCTGAATGAATAATGAATTTCAACTCGCTTCTTCAATAATTAAGTTGTATTTCAATGCTTCAATGTTTGTAAACAGATTTCTATGGAGTCCAATTATGGTACGTGTGCCTCATTGCAATCTCTTATTTTAATGTGTTTGAACAAAGTTGAACAAAATTGTGGGTTTTTGCAACTGCACACGTAAATAGCACAACCAACGATGTTGGAAGTATATGGTCTATCAGAAAACCATGTTGCTATTTGGATTTTAAAAAGTAGCAACCAACCAAATTAGATAAATGCGAGAGTTTTAAGTTTTGAGTGATAATGGAGGGATCATAAATGTCAATCCATGGCATCAAAAAAACCATTGTCAGATCTTCACTTATAAATTTAGTATAATAAGTAGTTGATTCCCCACAAGTGGTCACTAGTTTGGTCACATTGTTAGACCAAGAAATGAATAAAATCATAATCAAACAATTTATATGATAAAGGTAACTTACTGGTAATTATTGGTGGAAGAGGAATTGTACCGTTTGAATCCAAACATGAATATGGTCCTTAAAAAACAACGCCAAGTGAACTTCCTAATCTTGATTTGACCAAAATATGTGGTTGTGTTCTTAGTCCAATTCTTGATCAAGCAACATCTCAAAAACTAATTCAAATACATGAAGATGAACCATATCGTCAAAAAATAATTCAAATGCTCATAGAACAAGGAAATCATGAACTTTTTATATGGTAGAATTCTAAAATAACAAAATTGCTACATAAGTTAATCACTTCAATTTTTTAACCCTGCATGTGGCAAAAACTAAACTTTAAATTGTTTCCTTCTATGTAACAAATATACCGCTTTGCACTCTACACCACATCAACATAAGCAATTTTAAAATTGAATAAGTATTAGTATTTTTAAAATTCAATCCAATAACAATATGAATCACATTTTTGGGCTATATTAAAACAAAATACATAGACCAAGGTGGTATATGGTTGGAAGACTTACCAATATTTCGTTCTACTTCCACCTAGCAAAATTCTTGCTCTGTACCACACCAATTTTTCGTCCAGCTTCTTTACCACAACCCCAAGAGTATTCCATTATGATTCAGTGAGCTATAAGGATGAGTGAAAAACAAAAAAAATGGAGAACCCTCACCCCTTCTTATTCATATTTATAGATTGCATTGAATATATCACCCTTGGAGCACATTCCTTAATTGATTGTTCTCATGATGCTATGCTGCCATATGGAAAGCTTAGTGGGTGGTGCATGGTTTCACTCCAATGAAGGTTGACTTCTCAAGCTAAGACATGGAGACATTGAAGTACAACTAAATGTTCTTCTAATAGTTTTCTATTAGCCCATTCCTAACTACCACATTTATCTAAATTTAATTTAACAATGACTAAAGATAACCTAACAATTATCTAATAGTTAATCTAATAATTATCCAATATAACCACAATTAGAGATAAGGTTAAGTTAATAGTTGTAAAATCATTGGAGTTAAACTAATAGTTGTATGTAATAGTTATCCCATATAACCATGATTAGAGTTGAAGTTAAGCTAATAGTTGTAGAATCATTGGAGTTGAGCTAATAGTTGTATCTAATAGTTAATTTAAAAGTTAATATCTCAACAATTGGAGTTCAATTAAAAGTTAATATATCAGCAATTCCACTTCAATTAAAATTCGTGATTGGAGTTGAAGTTAAGCTAATAGTTGTATCATCAATGGAGTTAAGATAGTAGTTGTGTGTAATAACCGAATAGTTGTATGTAATAATCAAATAGTCAAAATTGAATTTTAATTTTTCCAACTATCACCATCTGTACTTATTAGATGTAAACTAAGCTATTTTTGTTTTGTTTTTATTTTTTATTTTTTTATTTTGGATGACACCCATACAAACAGTCTGAATTGTATACTTGTTCCATTCTCTTCCATAGACAAAAAAGAATGGATGTTATTACACCCCAAAATTATAAGATATATGCACCTATATGTGTAACAAGATGCATGAGTTTATTAGGACTTTGGAGGATTTTATTAGGAGTCCAACTCTTACATGACTGCACATTAGCTAGACTCCTAGATTCCAAATGGAGTTGGACTAAACCTTAAGTGATTAGAGTTGACGTGAAGCTAATAGTTGTAGAATTATTGGAGTTAAAATAATAGTTGTATCTAATTGTTAAGCTAATAGCTATCCAATATAACTGTGATTAGAGTTGAAGTTAAGCTAATAATTCTAGAATCATTGAAGTCAAACTAAAAGGTGTATCTAACAATCGATGGAGTTAAGCTCATAGTTGTATCTAATAATCTAATAGTTGAAGATTAATTTTAATTTTTACAACTATCACTAACTGTACTTATCACATGATAATTAAGCTATTTTTTGTACTTTTGAAATTATTAATTATTAACTTTGGACGACACCCATAGAATGAATATGAACTATACACTTGCCTTTGATTCTCGTCTATAGATGAAAAAGTGTAGATGGTAGTCCACCCCAAAATTTTAAAATAAATATGCTTATCGACTTAAACATAAAAACAATAATAATCCTATTATCCGATTATGTATTTAATTTTAATAATTAAATATTTAAACTATTGTATTATGTCTAGTTTGTTAAAATATTCTTCCCAACTAATACTATGTGAACATTATACTATGCTATGATGTATATAAATTTTAAATATTAATTCTTCATAATGATGCATTATGATTTGATGATTAAGATGAGTGTAAATATTTCTCTTAACAAATATTATTATATGAACATGATCGAGTGTCTTAATCGGTATTATTTATTTTTCATAAAAAACAACTTTATATATATTAAAAAGTTGTATCATAAGTACATATTCTTTAGATACACATAAATACCATATATCTTCTTGTTTCCTTAGTTCCTTATACATCAAAAAAGCCGATTCATGTAGAGGAAGACTTAGATTTATACAAAAACTATAACCCATTGATCAACATTAACAACAAAAGACTGGAAGATTTACACAACACTTATTAGACCATGATCAATTTGAGTTCCTTCCTGAACCAATTCCCAAACAATGTTCTCCACACCATACCCTAAAGCAAGTTTTGATAGGCAATCATCCTCTATATTCAGCTCTATGTAATTATGACTGAAAGAAATATGATGGAAATAAGAAATGAGATCTTTTACGTGCATGATTCAGTGGTGGAGCTGAATAATGTGTAAATGATGAACATGCTTTGCCCAATCTATAATAACTTTCGAGTCTCCAAAAATCGAAATAGATAGCAAGTCCTTCTCACGAGCAAAAAAGAGAAATTCCCATAGTGCTAAAATTTCATCCTTTTTGTTTGATCATCTGCCAATCCCCATATTCAATATGCGATATAGGTTATGTCTAATTCTTATCACCATTATGTACCCACAAATGCCATCCTACTTCGCACCATTAAAGAACCCAAGAAAACACTACTGATCCAAAACTAGGAAAAGAATAACTCGCCTAGAATCCTTATGTTTCAGAGATCCATAAGCTTGGAGCCAGCTCATGTCCTTCATAACATCTCGGCTTGAGTCAGTAGTACCATTCTGAAAAATAACCAAATTCTAAGCTCTCCACACCACCTAGAAAGGTGCTAGAAAGTGACTAAGATAACATCCATTGGAACCTATATCTCCTTTAAGCAACATAGGATATTATCAGCCACATACAAATTATTCCACCTAGATGTGTGCAATAAATGAGTACCAATACAAGCCAAAAATTTATGGAAAAATGAATAGTTTCCAAACATATGCTCCATTATTTCTGAGTTTGAAAAACATAATTAGCAGCACAGCTCTGTATTGAAACCCTATTTTTGCATCATGTCCTAGTTTAATAACTTATGTTTAATGCAGAGCCAACGAAAACACTTCATTTTCAAGGGAAGTTTTCGAGTTCAGATGTTATTAAGGGCATCCTCCGTCACACCAGTAAACTGATAGTTGGCCAAAAATCTATACATCAGCTTCGCTAAGACAACATGATAATATTTGTTGATAACCCAAACCAAAATATGGCTATCCTCATTGAAGGAAACATTTGTAGAGATCAAGGACTTAATAAATATATTCCATTCACCCTCCAACTCCTCTCGAATATTTAGATCGGAGGAACTTAACCAGCCATGTCTCAGTTCTTCATCCAAAAAGAAAATATGTTTAAGAACATAAATATTCCTCTTGTAAAGAACCTGAGACAAGAGGCCAGAAAGAGCATAATTTTCTCCCAATCCTACAATCGGGTCAATGCCCAAAAAAACCTGATTTCCTCTCCCAACCAACCAACTATGATTTGGAGAAATTTATTGTAATGTGTCAAGCAGACTAGCCAAACCAGTGACCTAATCCCTAAATGAACTTTCCCCAATATTAACCAGGACACAACATATATCCTTTTGAGATATTTGCACCTAATGATCTTACCCATAAGCCACCATCGTGAAGATCCATCCAAGTACTTTTAGCACATAAGGATTTTTTGAAACACTCTAAGTGCTTCATCCCCCAGCCCCCATGTCTTTATGCTTGGAAAGACTCTCACATCCTGCTAAGTGAAAATTCACATCCAAGGATTTACCTCTCCACAAAAAGTTGAAAATGATCGTACCTATACTAGAAATCACACCCACCGAAAAATGTAGCAAAGAAAACCAATCAACAGGAACACTTTGAAGGACATAAGTAATTAACATAAGAAGTACTCCTAGATATAGCCAGAGAGAGGTCCACCCCTCCAACTTTCTATGAAATTTATACACTCACCAATTCCAGTATTTCTTTACGTACTTGTATGGCTTAAGATGATACCCTAGGCACTTAATACCCTTGTCCATATGAGCCATCTGAAAAGTGAACAAATCTCTGATATAGTCCACCATAACTGAATTATTGCAATTGAAACTAAAAGAAGATTTATGGGTACTAAAAGATAGAATTGAGGCATAACAAAAAATATTCAACAAATCTTTTTAATAGTCCTCCACTCAGCGACCAGACCCTTACCGAAAATGATCACATCATCCACGAACAACACATGATATAGAGAATGTCCATTAGATACTTTTACACCCTTTAAGAGGCCATCCTCTTTTAGTTTCAATAAGATATGACTAATCCCTTCAATGGATAATATGAATAGGTATGGAGAAAAAGGGCATCCCAATCTCACCTCGCAGGTACTGTTGAAAAAGAGTGACAGCGAACCATTTACTAGAATAGAAAAACTAGCAGATGAGACATAAGACATGATCCAATGAGTAATGTTATAAGAGAGGCCCACCTGAAACATAATAAGTGGAATAAAATCCTAGTCGATCATTTTATATGCCTTTTCCAAATCGAGCTTTAACTTAAATGCACTAATCTTTTTTATCTTTATCGAGTGCATGCTTTCCTGTACTGTGCCCATTGCATCCAAAATTTGTCAACGCGGGAGAAGAGTAAAATAATTGGTCGAAATCACGTTACTTAACACAGGTTTAAGTCTATCCGCAATAATTTTCGTGATCTTCTTCTGAAACAAGTTGCATAACAAGATAGGTCAAGAATTGTTAAAACCTGGAGGCTTATCAACCTTGGGAATTAGAGTTATAAGGTCTTATTTAAGGTCTTTGGAGTGACACCAAAATGACGAGACTTCTCCACAGCCTCCATCACATTGCCTACAAGTAAATCAAAAAAGTGGAGAAATAAATCCATGGTCCACCCATCAGCTCCCGAGATTTTATCCCTCTTAAATCTCTTAAGATTCTTCAGCACCACCCCTTCAGAGACCGAATTCCCAATAAGAACACAATATTCCTATGAAACAAAATGGGGGAAATGTTTGATAACATGTAACTGATTTGATATAAACCCTCCAGCCTTCGTAGAATAAGAATCAAGAAAGCAATTCCTCACCTCCCACTAGATGGATCTGTTTTCAAACACATGATTACCCTCCACATTAGAAGCTTCCCAAATCACATTAGGTAGTTATATTTTATTTGAAAACCTATGAAAATACTTTGTATTATCATCACCAACCTTTATCCATATTTCCCAGCTTTTCTGCTACAATGATTCTTCCTTGTGTAGTAAAATCTTTATGAGAGCGAATTCCAACCCCATTAAACGTTGTTTTATATCAAAGGAACAAAATCATCATCAACAAACATTGATAACCTTTGAATCTCATTCTAAAAAATTTGCAAGTCCTTGTCTAAAGAGTTTTTCTTTTTCCATTCCCAACCAATAACCTCCCCTCTGATATTAGCCATAACCCACAATAAATTGTTCATCAGTCCCATATGGTAAGGAGCGAGATCAATAAAGTGCCTCCACTTCTCATGAATCAAGAGGTTGAAGTCATCATCCTTCAATCATGAAGGATTAAATTTGAAAGGATAATACGAGAAGTCTTTATCAAACTCCAACTGCAAGAAAAGCGCCTGATGGTCTAAAAACCTAATGGCCAAACATCAGGACCTATATTTTCCAATCTCCTCACATAATCCATCAGACATAAAAATTATGTCCAACTTCTAAGCAATCCCCCCACCACCACACCGACCATTCGACCAGGTGGGGGACAAAACCATTGGGACAACATCATTTAACTATAAATCATCAGATCAACAAAATAAAATACTCAGCAAGACCATCCACATAGCATCTTTCTCCCCAAACTTTGCTAGGAGACATAGTGAAGTTGAGATCCCAAGCTAGAATAAGATTAGGAAGATTCAAACACCCTGACATAAGAAGGAGGACCAAGAACCTCTTTCGGTCTCTACAACGGGTGTAGATATTAAGTACATTTACCGACTAATCAAAGCCATTACAGAGCCCCGAGAGAAGTATACATGAACACATTAAAAAGGTTCTTAAATCAAGAACTAGAGGATTCCATGCCACAACAGTACCTCTAGAAATACCTTCACAGTCTAAGGTAGTAATCCTCCACCCCATATTTAATCTGAGAAAGAAATCACATGCACATGATGCTGCAATCATCGTTTCTTGAAGTAACAAGATATGCCCATGTTGAGAGTCAATTAACCATTTTAGTGTAGCTCTTTTGGGTCTATTGCATAACCCTCTAACATTCAAAGATGCACAAATAATTTTAAACCATCAACAGGGGCCAAATATCTAATATCCTGAACAGAGAATGCAGTAGCAACTTCAGAAACCAAAGGGATCCCCCTATTAGATAGAGCTATAACCTTAGGGTTAACACCTGCAACAACATTAATGTTATCTTTTATGAACTTATAGCAATCCTGCCCCTTCTTGGGCCCTCTGCACTTGCGAACTGACACATTTCTTTCCCTAATGGAATACATATGAATGGTATCAGGGATTCCCATACCCTCGACTAAGTAGGTAGGGAGAGGCTCACACAACCCTAAAGAGAGAGAAGGACTCAAAAAAGGAGAAACCTTCGAATCCAAACACGAAGGGTCCACCATAGGGGAAAAGGAGATAGTAATTTCCAAAGTGTATCCCGATGACCTCTCGAGAGGAGTAAAATCATTATCCAGGGACGAAGGGGTCTCTGGTATAACCATCGATGAGTGGCTAGAGATTTTAAAAGTTCATAGAAATCCATATATCAAAGTCAGGCCTGCAACACTCCGGGGCTGTCACACTAACTGAGTCAATCTGCATAGCCATAAACCTGTTGATGTATATGTAACTTCGGAATGTATTCTTCTATGTATATTGTAACCCGATGTTTATTCCGGGATGTATCTATTATTTATTTGAGTCATGTGGTCATGCCTCGATGTTCCGATTGGGAGTATTAATAATGTAATCAAGTCATATCAAGTCATTAGGTAAGTCCCCACAGTTTCGGGGCACTTGAGTTATTATACACCAATTAAGGTGTAGGCTCAAGTAGTAATTATTAGGTTGAGCCTATGTGTGAAATGGAAACTCAAGTGAATGGATGAATATAAATAAAGAGTGAGAGTCTCTCTATTTATCACTTGTGAAATACATCACTTGCTCTCTCAAGTGTGGCGCACTATTGGAGAAGGAAATACTTTGGCTTGACAGAAGACAGAAGGCTACTGCTGTGTTGGGAGTACATCTTACTGTTTTGGGTTTCACATCTTATGGTGATACTATCTTAGAGGAAGTTTCGGGGTTTTCTCCATTTATGGTTTCCCCAATCAAAACTCTTTGTCTCTTGTCTCATGTGATGTGCTTATGTTATTGTTGTGCTTGTTATTCTCTCAGTGAAAAGATCCTAACATAATACTAGCTTAAATATGTTGAAAAACTTACATGGTATCAGAGCTAACCAGAGAAGAAGACATTGTACAACAACAGGAACTAGGGCTTCCTATTTTGTGGATCTTCCTCCACAGATTTTCAGCAAAAGTATGCTAAGATGACTCTCCATTGAAGGGTGTATCTTTCTGTCGATGCGGAATTCAATTTCAAGCATTTTCAGTTTTGATGTGGAAATTAGGGCTTTCTACAGAAGAGGAATTTTTGAGTGAGACTAGAATAGGGTTATTCTCCTCATCAAAACCAAAGTTTAGAGACCTGGATCAAAAAATTTGGTTGGGTGAAACTCCGGGAAAGTCAAACCCTAGTTTCCCTGAGCTAGGAGAAACCTTAAATACTAAAACTGCTAAGTTTTGGTATAGTCTCTATATTCTGATATTGGTGAAGTATCAGAAGCTGAAAATTGTAGGGGCCAAATCTAAAATCCTGATGAACACTGTGTCCAAACATCAGCCTCATATTCTCTATATTATGGGAGATATTATCTCTCCAAGTTAGGGCTCCATCCTCTTCCTAAAATCATCCATAAACAGGACACCTGGGGATATCTGAAATATCTTGGGATACAGAGGTCCAAATGGAATTCTGGAAGATGTTCCAAAAAGGGAACAGACTGTAACTTCTGTGGTATGAATATTAGACTCAGAAGATGAACCAGTGACAGGTGGCATGCCATACAACTTAGCTGTTCTGAACAGTCTTGTAACAGGTCACATTGGAAAAAGGATCATAAATCCCAAATGGTGAAACCAATTCTGATAAAACCTGTGGTTTTGGATCAAGGACATTTTAGTTTACCTCAGTGAGAAATTTCAGACATATAGGATGAGTAATTTAGGAGATATGTCAGAAACAGTAACAGGAATTTCTGCAGAAGAAATCAGAAAATTAGGGCTTCCTGTTCGAGGAGCTTCCCTCCACTGTTTTCAGAAAAGGAGTACATTGGACAGCTCCATTTGAAGAGATATATCTGTTCATCCAATAATATCTGAAATATTCCAAGTTTTGAAAATTAGGGTTTCTGTGACAAACCCCAGATCAGCGAACTCCGGGACAAGGACGGACATCTCAAATCGGTAAGATCTAATCCTTTGCTATTTCCATTTGAGGTTCTCACTTCAATATGATATATCACATCAGCTTGGTGACAAGCTTGGGGAAGTTGACAACTTCCAAGCCTAGAAGTATATGATCTCTCTGAAGAAAATGGATTGGACACCTACATGAGTATAGAGGTTCCAGTTTCAGAGGGAGACGAGGCCAAAGAAGACATCATGCTCATGCTACAGAGGATGATGAACCATCCAGAAATCCAAATATGTAAGTGAAGATTCTTCAAGCGAGGATGAATATGTTCATCTCTCACAGGTAACATTACTCATGGAAGTGATGATTGTCTTATAGATAGTGGGGCTTATAAACATATGATGGGATTCAAGGAATCCTTTGTAAGACTGTCAGAACATGAATCACCTCACAAGGTGAGACTAGGAGATGACTACCAATGTCCAATAAAAGGTAGTGGGGAATCTTCATACAAGCTAGACTTTGGTAAGTCTCTAACAATAAAAGAAGTATTGTTTGTGCCAATATTGAAGAAGAACCTTCTCTCCATTTCAGTATTGATGCAAAAGGAATGCGGGCTGCATTCATAGATGGTCAAGTCATCATATGGCCAAAAGGAAAGACTATCGATGATGTGTTAGTGATTGAAGAACAAGAAGGAGGCTTGTACAAATTGAAGGGATATCCAAAACAAGCCTTGATCCATGACATAATAGAGCCAAATGATCTTTGGCATAGAAGGCTTGCACATGTGCATTTCAGAGCACTACCTATTGCAAGCAAAGCTGGTGAAGGTCTTCTAGAATTTCAAGCTATTTGAAGGGAAGAACAAAAATCAGAATATGACCTAAAGAAACCAGTTGAAGAATGTGAAGATCTAGAATGTAGAGACCATGCAGTCATAAGAGTCTCTCAAAATCAAGAACAAATTGAAGCAGAAGTGAAGAATGCAGAAATGGTGATGGCCACCTTGAATGGCCTCCCAGGATCGTGGAATTCATTCATGTGAGGAATGTGGGCTAGAAGGAAGTGATTATTTTCAATAGACTCTAGAAAGAGAACTCACAAGAAGAAGAAGCTCAAGAAGAGAAGGTGGGAGCAATTGAAGATCAAGATCTTTCCATGCAAAGAAGATCCCTCAAGCAATGAGGAATATGAAGAACTCAACTCTTGAAGAACTTCTTATCCACCTTAGCTTTTGGATAAGAAATGATGCTATTATGAATGAAGAATACGATGAAGCTGAAGGCTCAATAAGGAGTATACCCTCGAAACAAATAAAGATAAGTATTCAATTGTCATTTTATTATATTATTTTGTTATGCATTTGTTTATATTCAGTTATTGTATTATGCATGATAGGATGTTTGCATTAATGACAGTATACTACTAATATACATGTGATGGGTAAGTAGCTCATGGTGCTATACAAATTCTCCATTGCTACTTATCCAGAATGAAACCTCTTTGCTGACATATTGGATTAGTGCACAATCTCAATGCTGTCCTGGTAGAGATGGAAGGCATATAGAAAGTTTTAGTGAGATATGGATGAATGTTGTATTGGCTAAAGTAGTTGCATGATCATATATTTATGCATAAGTATTTTCCAGTATAAATATTCTTTATGAAATGTTTCTAACCATACAATTGCATTTGACTTGTAGGAAAGATCGCATACATAATCGCCTACAAGCAAAGAAGAATGAATACTTGTTCCGAAGAACAAGTGACGACATCTCAAAGACAAAAATAATATGATGAGTGCAGTGACATCATTGATGCAGAACCTTCCAAGAAGAAAGGGAAGACCAGTTCAAGAAGAATGATGTCTGGGTGCAGTGTCGAGACCTGAAGAGAAGTTCATAGTTCCATCATGCAGCAGATGGAAACATCGTGGGATACAAAGCAAGATTTGTAGCATGAGGCTTCTCATGAAGAGAAGACATAGTCTACAAAGAAACATTTACAGCTAATAGAAGTGAAGCCACATGACATGCATAATCATGTGTGCAAATGAAAGAAGGCCTTGTATGAGTTCAGAAGACACCCATGGGATAACAAACACATGATGAGCTTGATGAATATCTTAACCTTTGCTACAAGGTTGATAGAGGATGACAAGCTCACAGATAGGTGCAAGATGAACTTTTGAAGAAGTTCAAGATAGAGGATTTTAGTATCCAGTGATCCTAGATGGATACTACTTGTCACCCCAGTACATAATGTTTCAGTGCATAGAGTACGGAAGACAGAGGGAGTATGATGCTCCGCTTCAGAGGGAGTGCTTGCAGAAGATCCTGAGGTTCGACATGATATGACAGGATGGATAGATTACCGATGACTCTAGGCTTTACTAAGAGTAAAGAGGATTCCAACCTTTGCTTCAAGGTTGAACATAGAAGACCAGTGATACTTCTGTTATGTGTCGATGCACTATTGTTCTAGGTATGGAGGTGTGGCAGAGTATAGATGGAGTCTTCCTTGGACAAGGGAAGTATGCAGTAGAGATCCTGAAGAGGTTCGGGATGATGGACTGCAAGTCTATGGCCACACCTATGGCATCGAACCTGAAACTATTGAGTGATGCTTCGTCAGAGTCGGTTGATGCTATGATGTATCGTCAGATGATTGGGTCATTGATGTACCTGACGAACACGAGACCAGACATTTTCTTTGCTATGAACACCTTGAGCCAATACTTGACAGATCTAAGAAGTGTTCACTTGATTGCTACAAAGCATAGTCTGAGGTACCTGAAGGGTACAATTGATTATGGCCTCAAGTACGATGCGAATCAGAAGATTAACCTGGAGGGTTATGTTGATTCAGATTGGGTAGGCAGTTCCATCGACATGAAGAGTACTTCGGGATGTTGCTTCAGTATGGGATCAGGTGTGATCTCTTGGTTTAGTAGGAAGAAATCCTGTGTGGCACTGAATACAGCTGAAGCAGAGTATGTCGCAGCTTGTTTAGCTAGTTGTGAGGCAGTATGGATGCAGAAGCTACTGTCTGATATATTTGATCTCCAGTTGGATGCTACTTGTATACATTGTGACAACCAGAGTTACATAAAGTTGTCAGAGAATCTAGTGTTCCATGACAAGTCAAAGCATATCGAGATCAAGTATCACTATATCAGGGATATGGTGCAGAGAGGGGCAGTGAAGCTCCAGTATGTTGCGACGGAGGAACAGATAGCTGATGTATTGACAAAGCCATTAGCTAGACTAAATTTCGAGTACTTCAGAGAGAGACTTGGTGTTCTCCATATTGAGGTTCCTTCCAAGAGAAAGTGATGAGATCCAAATCTATTCTGATGAGCATGTCAGATGTAAGGGCTAAGCCATTCTATCATGGTGAGAGGATTTCGTTCCTTCCATGTCAGATATGAGTGCTAGAGACCCATAGCCATTCTGACAAGTAGGTCAGATGTAAGGGCTCAGCCATTCTGTCATGGTGAGAGGATTCAGTTCCTTCCATGTAAGATATGAGTGCTAACTGCCATTTTGGGAGTGGAGGCACCTGGTCAGTTACCAGGAACACTCAGTCAGGGACTGAGAGAGCCATTCTGACGAGTAGGTCAGATATAAGGGTTGAGCCATTCTGGTCATGGCTAAAGGATTAAGTTCCTCCCATGACAGATGTGAGTGCTGGCCATTCTATCGAGTAGGATAGATTTAAGGGCAACTGCCACTCTCCGGGAGAGTGGAGGAACCTGGTCAGTTGCTAGGTAGCTCAATCAGGGACTGGGGGCCATTCTGACGAGGGTGTAGGATTCAGTTCCTACCAGGTCAGATGTGAGTGTACAAATATTTCATCATTGTGGTGGATGTGGTTCCATCCTGGTTGAAAGTATTTCATCATTGTGGCGGATGTGGTTCCAACCTAGGTGAAAGTGCAGAAATATTTATTCATTCTGGCGGATGTGGTTCCATCCTGGTTGAAAGTCTTTCATCATTGTGGCGGATGTGGTTCCATCCTAGGTGAAAGTGCAGAAATATTTCTTCATTGTGGCAGATGTGGTTCCAGCCTGGTTGAAAGTCTCTCATCATTGTGGTGGATGTGGTTCCAGCCTGGGTGAAAGTGCAAAAATCTTTCTTCATTGTGGCGGATGTGGTTCCAGCCTGGTTGAAAGTCTTCCATCATTGTGGCGGATGTGGTTCCAGCCTGGATGGGATTGTGCCCTTCTGACGAGTAGGTCAAATATAAGTGCAGAGCCATTTCATAGCTGGTAGTTGATGTGCCTACCATGCTGGTGAATGTGAGTGCTGGGCCTTTCTGATGTGATTGTAGTTTACTACATGATCAGATGTGAGTGTTGGGTGTGCCTTTCTAATGAGCAGGTCAGATGTAAGTGCTGGGCGAAGACCTACATGAGAGTAGGCCTACAACCAGCATGAAAAAGGGCTGGCTCTGTAGAACTTCCTATGACGAGATAGTACACACTTGATGATGACCAGAGGAGATCCAGATCGAGCTATGATCTAGATCCAGTTATGATGACTTCGAGAGATCCAGATCGAGTGATGATCTAGATCCAGCAGTGATGATCCAGATCAAGTGATGATCCAGATCCAGTAGTGATGATCCAGATCGAGTGATGATCCAGATCCAGTCTAGTGATGAGATCCAGATCGAGTGATGATCCAGATCCAGCAGTGATGATGATCCAGATCGAGTGATGATCCAGATCCAGTCTAGTGATGAGATCCAGATCGAGTGATGATCCAGATCCAGCAGTGATGATGATCCAGATCGAGTGATGATCCAGATCCAGTGATGATGTTCTATGATGATCCAGATCGAGTGATGATCCAGATCCCATTCCATGATGATCCAGATCGAGTGATGATCCAGATCCCATTCCATGATGATCCAGATCGAGAGATGATCCAGATTCAGATTACTTGAAGATGAAGATGACTTGAAGATGAAGATGAACCAGTTGATACAGAGAAGAAGACCAGTGCTGAAAAATTGTGTCGAAAGAATACCTTCCTAGTTAAGAGGGAGTGTTGATGTATATGTAACTTCGGAATGTATTCTTCTATGTATATTGTAACCCGATGTTTATTCCGGGATGTCTCTATTATGTATTTGAGTCATGTGGTCATGCCCCGATGTTCTGATTAGGAGGATTAATAATGTAATCAAGTCATATCAAGTCATTAGGTAAGTCCCCACAGTTTCGGGGCACTTGAGTTATTATACACCAATTAAGGTGTAGGCTCAAGTAGTAATTATTAGGTTCAGCCTACGTGTGAAATGGAAACTCAAGTGAATGGATGAATATAAATAGAGAGTGAGAGTCTCTCTATTTATCACTTGTGAAATACGTCACTTGCTCTCTCAAGTGTGGTGCACTATTGGAGAAGGAAATACTTTGTCTTGACAGAAGACAGAAGGCTACTGCTGTGTTGGGAGTACATATTACTGTTTTTGGTTTCACATCTTGTGGTGATACTATCTTAGAGGAAGTTGCGGGTTTTTCTCCATTTATGGTTTCCCCGATCAAAACTCTTTGTGTCTCTTGTCTCATGTGATGTGCTTATGTTATTGTTGTGCTTGTTATTCTCTCAGTGAAAAGATCCTAACATAATGCTAGCTTAAATATGTTGAAAAACTAACAAAACCCACCAATGGAAGAAAAAACCTTGTCCCCCTCACCACAATGATCTGTTTCTTCCCTAGAATCATCCTTATCCAGCACATCTAATGAATCCGATAGATCAACTATTGAAATAAGTTTTAGCAAAATGGGCATCGATTCAACAAACTTACTGACAATGGAGAATGCATAAGCTTTATCTAGAGGTAGGGGAAAGTTGATATCCCTTTCCATTCCAAGTGAAACCTTGTCATCGACTAAATCCACCTTCGACATTGTAGAAACACCGGGGAACCAAGATTTTGAATGACTGGTAGCACGAAAACTATGACATCTAAAGGGAAGGCTCCAATAATCTACTTGTTGGATGAATGAGCTTCCATCCCAGAAAAATTCCATTTCTGTCGGTAATCCTTCTTCAACAAACATCTCAATGAACACCCTTTGTGATACCCTCTCAAACCCTGAGAGTTGGATGTCCTCCATCAAAATGAAATGGAAAAGAGCATTCTCTATCCCCATGAACCCTTTAAGATTCCAACAATGGACAGGGAAGTTCGACAGAATTACCCACAGGTGATGCTTAACCAATTTTTCCAGTCATGGGTTGAACCATGCATGCCAATGACCTAACACCAATGAGCCCTAGTCGATGACCCAAAAATGACTCTCAACAACCTTCCTGTCATATTTCGATAGAAACTAAAAAAAATCCATTTGTTGGCCAACAAAATGACCCGCGGGATAGATTTGATGAGTGTCTTCCACACCAGGGGAATCCAATATAGGATCTCACCTCTGCCAAGTTTAATATACTCAAATCTACCCACTAAATCACTATTTGACAATGCCTCCACTAATTCCATCACCACATCCCGTCTGAGAACACAGATAGATCGCGAACCCCTAACTCTTTCAAAACTGATATGAACCAGCTGACGATCCAAAGAAACCCTAGGTCCCTTAATCTTCAGTGCTAACCCCACAAAGGTAATAGGGTTTAAAGGCATGCAAACCCCTGACAAATTCCCAAACGAAAGAAATCCCTACCCCTACCTATCACCACCCAAGGGGACAAAAGGCACAAAAGAAACCTTCTACCAAGGATTTGTACACACCCCCCTCCCATTTCTGATCGCATACGGATCAAAAACCCCCCAAGTCTCCTATAAAACCAGAGGGACTCCCCAAACAATGAAAATCCCAGTGAAGAAGACGCCCAGACCTCCACAGGATCCCATCGATGAGAAAACTGACCTCAACTAGATAGATTGCAAAAACAAACTGCCAGCTCACCGCCCAACCACCAAAATCCCACCAGAAACCCACCAACCACACACCCTACCTGAAAGACACACCGACAAAAAAACAACAAAGAAAATACTCATTAACAAGAACACACCCAGAGCCCGAAGGTATACACAGAACCACTCACCGAGGAACAAGCACCGTAATCACAGCCACACCCGATGCTAGGAATTTCACTCACCAAGGACCAAGCACCAAAACCATAGCCGCAACCTATGCTAGGGATTTTCGTACTCTCTATCGCCCTTCAAGTGTGATTCAACACAAGTGAACGATGTGCTTATTTACCAAATTGGTCTTATGATTCAATTCCAGGTTCTTTTGGAAATAAATGCATGACAACCACGCGCCATGCTTTTGAAATGGTTGGTCATTATTTTCACAATTGATCATATAATCTAAAAAATAAACAAATCTTGAAATTTATGTACCAAAATATTTTTTTATTTTAAACGCGAATGGGAAAGGTGAAGAGATTCCCGAATTAAACAATATTGTATCCTTTAACATGGTTTTTATGTCCCTTCCATTGCAATTTGTACAAACATAACTGCCTAACATAGAAACATTTACTAATTTTATAATAAACTAGGCTATATGGTAGTAGAGTCACTTCCAAAACAAAGTATAACTAGAAATTTCCCCAAGAAGGTGCAATAATACGCCAATAAGGTGGTTGCTAAAGGGTAAAAGAAGGGAAAAAATGAAAGATTAAATTGAAGTAGTGTTTATAAATGTTTGTAAATGATATGAGCCTTTTAAATTTTATGTTGCATGTTGCAATGCATAAAAGAATGTAGTGTTTCTAGTGTATAGGTAGTCTATTTTATTATTTATATGAGGATGTAAAGTTATTTATAGCAATCATATGAAACAACGCAATTAATACCACAACAAAATGGAACAATGAAATTTCTTAAAAGATAGAGAATAGTCCAAATCATAATATATAACGAGTGTACTAAAGTTAACACTTTTACAAAATAACTAGTATGGATTTCCAATTAACATCACATTAGAGTTTGGCATGGGATGAAAAAGAAGCATAGGTGAAATAGTAGTGATGTTGTACAAGATTGGAACAACTTGACCAAGAGCACCTCTAACAAGACCTTCCTCAACCCAAAGGTTTTTTGTAAGCATAACTTGTTGACCAACAGCAAGGAGTATGACCATATCTAGTTGTTCACCTTCTGGTGCAAGCTGTAGCATTTGTTTCCTTCCTTTGCATGTTGAACTATTGATGTGTAAGTTGGCTTGGTCATTTCCTACATTCAAGCCTCAAAGTTGGCTATATCAATCCCTTGAATGTGGATCTCAATTGGTATAGGACACACACCAGGTGGAAAATTGAAAATCCCACGTGCACTTGCACCAATCAACTCTAAAAATCTTTAGAATTTTCAAGTGAAGTGGAAAGTGCAATAAAAAAAATACGATTTTCAATTTGGCTTGAAATATATCTCATTCTAGATATAATTACCTCGAGAATAGGACCACCCTCTCCTCCAATTAAATGAAGTTCATCCACAATGAAAAGTCTGATTTGCTAAACCCATTTACACTACTTCCATCTCCAAGAGAAATCATCTGACCCTTTTCAAGATAAATTAGTTGCAGATTCACTTGTTAGTTCAAGTACTTTTAGTTCCAATCCTTTGCTGAATTTCTGCTCCCAATCCCAATATCGTTCTTTGGTAAGAGCTTCTATAGGATCAATATAGACACATCGAAATACACTGTCTGTGCCTTTTTGATGCAATCATAGTAAAGAAAACTCAACAAATATAGGCATACCGCTACTAGCAGGTGCTGCAATGAAAATATTATCATCTGATTTATGAATCACAGTAAATACCTAGGTTTGAATAGGATTGAAGTGTCGAAAGTATTGATAAAGTGCTTTATATGAGGGATTTCTTAACACAGAAACATGAAATGGCTGTATGTATAGCAACTTAGTTGGAGGTTGGTAATTCTTTGGAAAAATAAGATGTCTAAATGAAATTGGCAATATTGTCTACAAGCCTAACCACTTATGGGATACTGTGAATAGAGTACTGGGGAGGAAGAGGTTCATGGATGGGGACAATGAGGCTCAAATGATGGTCATATTCAACAAAATGCATTTTTAACATAAAATATTCATGATGTAGTATATATTCACCATCATTTTCTTCTACTATTATCCAATAAGGTTCCACATATCCATGAATCTTTTCATCCCACTGAAAATATGAAGTGATAGTTAGTTCCACTTTCAATACAGTTTGTGTTTTTGGTTGGACATGAGTAGAAAGATCCATCTTTGGAAACTGATGGACAAATTTATGAATGCTTTTACCCATATTTGGAAAGTGAATGAGCTCCCCAATCTCTTGAGCATAGAGATCATAGTATCGATCGCAAGATAAGTATTTCTTTTCAATTTTGGTCAAAATATCATTTGGAATGCCTTGGAATGACGGAGAGAAGTTTGAACGCTCCACGTGTGTTTATTAACCATTCTGCACATATTAAGATCTCTTTCAGCTAACTGAGCCCATCCTCCTTTTAGGACAATCTCAAAAAGTGCCCTCATCAAGCGACCTGCACTCTGAAAGCACAACAAAAAAATTAATACAAGAGATAAGGTAGCAATTCTATGACAATAAACATTATTGCAAAATACTACATATATATTTTACATTTTTATTTTTTTAATTTATAATAAAAAATAATAAAATATAAAAGAAAAAAAAACTAAAAGCTCAAAATAAAATGTTTCATAGATTCTAGTAAATTATAACATCATGGATTATGAAGTACCAATTACGAAATACATGAATGCAACATAGATTTGTACATCTAACATCAATCATCATTTAGCATTGTCAATGCCCATACGTGTACAAGAATTCAAGGATTTATGTCAAAGGAATGTTTGATATCCTCTTCCCTGTAGTTCAAATTTTGATTTATGACACTTTCTTTTTGAGAGGTGACTTTGACTATGTAAATAAAATATCAATATTTAATTTTGAAATGTTACTTTGACTATGTAAATAAAATATAAATATTTTAATTTGAAGTGTGTACTTTGTTCACCATTATTGATTAAACTAAATTATTTTTAAAACTTAAAAAATAAAAAAGATAAAACAAATTATTTTTAAAATTTTTTAAAAATAGGAAAATAAAATAAATTACCCTTTTAACTTTTCAAAATAAAAATTAAACTATAAAAAAATACAACCTTTAATTTAAAATTTAAAATAATCTTTTAAATTCATGACTACATTGAAACACTCTTTACTACCTTTGAAAAGAATGGAACCTAATGAATAGTTAAATAAAAAAGCACCAAGTAGTGGATAACCATTTACATGGCTAAGGTTGTGGAGTTTTTCTGATAGGCCACATCATAAATACTTCTATATAATTGTCCATTTGCTAAATATGTTTTTCTATCAACCACTTTCGGCATGAAATTGATAGTCCCCTTGCATGTTGATTGTGGTTTTCACCATATCTTTAATAATTCAAAATCAAAATGTTAATATTTATATAACATAAATATATTGCATCTTTACCTTATAGGACCACCAACTTTTAAAATTATAAAGGCTTTAATCATATTATAAATTTTGATCTCGAAAATAAAAATTCTGTAAACGTCCTCTAATTTTGACAATGGCGATTCTCGATGGAAAAACCAAAGAGTTTATTATGAGAAAGGACAAGGTTATCCAACATTGCTAGCTGCCAAATATTTATTGGAATTATACCAAACAAATTATTACTTACCAAATCTACAGACACAAGGTTGACACAGTCAAAAAGTTTGGGAGGAATTTTTCCTCTTATATTGTTGCCATGACATGATAAATTCGTTAAATTCCTCATTCTTTGATCCGGTGTATTATTCATCTTCAAAAAGGACACTGATCCAATATGGTACAATAGTTATTAATCTATTGTTCAAAGAACATAACATGCTAAACATAGTGCGCGACTAGCCTTAAGGGCCACGCGGTTCGACAGAACATTGCGCTGCTGGTAAGGGCCGCGCAGCCTGCGTAGCTCGCATGGGATGTGCAGCTTGCACAGTGATAGTATGTCTGCGTAGCTATTGCATGGTGCACAGCTTATCGCATGAGCCGCGCAGTTATAGCATGGTCCGTACAGTGCGCACCGTCAAGTTGAACATCGAATGGTTTGTGGGGGTTAGTCATAAGCTGCGACAGCAGATCGGGTATACGGTGAAGTTCTCATATGCTGCGACAGCGGATCGGGTAGATGGTGAAGTCCTCATATGCTACGACATTGTGAAATTAGTGGTGACATCAGACAGTTACGTTACATGTGGCATAACCCAGTTGCAAGCACATGTGCGTGGCGATCATGGCAACGTGTCAACATATGTGCGTGGAGTTGGTTGCAACGTTTCGGGGATATGGAACGCTGTGGTAACATAACACTTGTGCAATGATTTGGAGGAATTACATGGTTCAGTTTAGCATATGGTTGTAATGACAATCAAGAAGATAATAGCTATAGCGGAGGAAGGGAAACCGTTACTTGTCCTCCGACTGAACGCTTAAATAGAGGACTCTGGCCACATTGAAGAGGGTGCTTGCTGAGGGAGATTCAGATTGTGTTGGAGCACAGAGCTTCATTTTTCTGTTATGAGAAGCTTGGGGAGTTGCTATGAAGTGCGCATATGCTGTTTCTTTTGAAGTCGACATTCTCTATTATATTTTAACTTTCTTTTCCTTTCGAAGGATAATTGTAATTTCCAGAAGAGAGGTCTTAAAGACTTTGTACAGCATTCTGTTTACAGTTGCTAAAGTTGATTCCAGAACCATTTTTGTACCATTTTCAATAGATTAATTGGATCAGAACCCATTGGAGAGGGACCCAAAGACGTAGCGCAGTGAAGGGGGTGAACTCCGTTATCAACTTCTGTTTGTGACTTTCTGTTTCTGTGTTCCTTTTTATATCTGTTTACCAGTCTCGCTATTCTCAGTTCGGTTTTCTCATTCCTATCGCAGTTGATGTTCTCTTTCTGTTTCAGCTTGGTTTTATTACAGTTTACTGTTCATTTCTGTTTCTAAGAATTCAATTGATGTTAATGCTATTTCAGGAATTAAGTAAACTGATTAAACGCATTCTTTAAATAAACTTTTAATGCACACAAGTTGAGGTCCGACGGATCATGCTATGGTATCAGAGCTGGTTAACTACTTGTGCAAGTTTGTGAATTCTTATCAGGTCCAGGTTAAAGCTTGGTGAAGGAGAATTAATTGAAGGAGATCCTGAGATTGGCTCGAGGAGAACATTCTCAAAATCCATGTCTTCTCCATGAGGGGAAGAAGAAGGACATATAGAACGGGAAAAACCTGTTATTTCCGAAACTGAGTTTTTGGAGTCTTTTGTCAGCATGAAAACCATGATGGAAATTCTACTTGATGAGTGAGTAGAAAGGAAGAATAAAGAAGAAGGATGTTCATCCAGAGATGCAGAAGTGAAGAAGGAAGAAAAGGGTAAAGGAGTAGGAGGGGATGGTGATCCTCCTGAAACTCAGCAAACTTTCTCTTCTTCTCATACTTCTCATTCAAATAATGCAAGTCCTAATATTCCTTATTTCAAATTGGATGTAAAATTCAAATTACCAATTTATGATGGAGATTTAGATGCTGAAAAGTTAGACAATTGGATCAAGCAGCTTGAAGTATATTGCAGGGTGCAAGGCATTAATTACGACCCTTCCAGGATTCAATTGGCCACTTTGAGAATGAGTGGAATGGCTCTTACTTGGTGGGAGAGCAAGATTCAACAAGATCTTCGAAAGAATGGTAAAATTATTTCAGTTTGGAATGAATTCATTGAGGTATTAAGAAAGCAATTTTATCCTTTAGGTCATAGACTGCAATTAATAATGAGCTGGAAAACTTTTAAACAAGCTAAAGGACAAAGCATTCAAGATTATAGTCATGAATTTAGAAAGAGGGCTATTGCATTGAATGTTGCATTGGATACCCAAGAAACTCTTCTTAAATATATTAGTGGCATGCATTCTTATTTGCGACATACTTTGTTCATGTTTAACCCCAGTAATTTTGATGATGTATGTGTTCAAGCTACACATTTAGAAGCCAGGGGTAAGCATGATAATGATTCATTTATGAAGAAGTCATCTCAAGTTGACAACAAAGAGAAAAGCAAAGATAAGGGAAAGAAAATAGCTACCACCACGAAAGAGGGTGAAAAACCCACATGCTCACATTGTCAGAAAGGGCATGATGTTTCTAAGTGTTGGAAACTTCATCCATAATTAAGGCCAAAGAAGTATGGAGGAAATCAAAACAAAGATAAGGATAATCAAGCAGCTACTGCAGCCATGATTCAAAACTTGGGATCCGATTCAGGTGATGAAACTAAGATCACAGCAATATGGATCCAAGGTAAATATAAAGGTATATCTCTTTCCATTGATGCAAGTTCAAGTACAAATATACTATCTACTTCTATGCAAAGTGATAAAAGAAGAAGTGAACTGTTTCATGTTCGTGTCATTACAAATCATACAAAGATTGATACATTGTTTGATAGTGGTTCTCAAGTGAATTTGATATCAGAAGAAGTGGTTAAGAAATTGCATAGTTTAGTTACTATGCCTCATGAAAAACCCTATCCTCTTGGTTGGGTTAGTAACGATACACAATTGCAAGTTACAAAAGAAATGTGTTTTGGAATTTGCAATCACTGAAAAGTTTATGGATGAGGTAGAACCAGATGTGGTACCACTTGACATTTGTGGAATTGTACTTGGGAGTCCATATTTGTATGACCGGAAAGCAGTCTTTTATAGAGAGCAGAACAAATATCATCTCTTTAAAGGTGGTGTGGAATTTATTGTTCATGCACATCGTATGAAAACAAATCTGGCATTAGTCACTACAAGTCAAATGGAAATGATAGTGAATGCTAGTAGGAAGTTTGCATTAATGGTTGTTAAATGTGAATCATTGGAAAGTGGTAATCCAAAACATGGAATTAAATTAATTAAAAGTGTTCCCGAGTATGGTGCTTTGTTACAGGGACCTGAAAGATTATCATTTACCAGATATGTATAACCTAAAGTGCAGTTGCAGCAAGGCATGCCTTTCCCAAATTTTGGCATGAATCTGATGATTATTCAAAAGATTGTTTATGATTATGTAAGGAATTGTGTGATGTGCAATACTGTTGATTAAGGGTTTGGATTGTACACACCTATTCATGCTTCATCTCATCCCTGTAAAGATGTTGTAAGGCACTTTGATGGGAGACTACCAATTAGTTTATGCTTTCAGTATATTGGGGTTCATGTTGGGCTTCCTATGACTATTGTACATATTCGGCACTTCCGAATATTGGGGCAATTTTGGTCAGTTTTATGGAGTCTTAGGGACGCTAATTTTGAGAGGAGCACAATGTATTATCCACATGTTATTGGGAAAACATGGGTAGTCAGTAGAACAGTCATTCAATTTCTTCAGACTTCTTGTGATGAACATCCTAAGGATTGGGATGAAAAGTTGCAGCACATGCAGTGCATTAAATCTCCTTTTGAGGCTTCTTTATGTTATCTGTTGAAGTCACATATGGACTTTTATTTCGGCACAAAAGATGTGAGAGGTGAACATCATGATACAAAAAAAACAATGCAGCAGATAGCACAAGAACAGCAGGAGAAGAGCCAGGCAAAGTACAAAGCCACGCATGACAAGCATCGAGTTGATCATCAATTTTAGGTTGGTGACAGATTTTGGTTGCAGATCACCAAGGGAAGATTGAAAGGTTAAAAGCTCAATTTTTTTTATGATCGTTTTGGGATCTTCGAAAAGAAGTATAAAAATTCTTTTTGTTTGAGCTTTGTATATGCAAAGAATTTTAAATGCTATGAACCTCCTTTGGTCATGGACAAGGAGACAAATATGTAGATTCTAAGCAAGGAATGATGTATGGAGATTGGAAAGGTGAGGAAATTGTATCCTCACTTACCTGCAGGGTGATCTAGGCTTTTGGAGGTCCGAAAGCTCTACAATGGGAAGGAATGATCCGGTGGATTATTCATCTTCAAAAATTACACTGATCCAATATGGTACAATAGTTATTAATCTATGGTCCAAAGAACATAACATGCTAAACATAGTGCGCGACTAGCCTTAAGGGCAGCGCTGTTCGACAGAACATTACACTGCTGGTATGGGTCGGGAAGCCTACGCAGCTTGCATGGGATGTGTAGCTTTTGCAGTGATAGTATGCCTGCGCAACTATCGCATGGTGCATAGCTTATCGCATGAGCCACGCAGTTGTAGCATGGGCCGCACAGTGCGCACCATCAAGTTGAACATCGAATGGTTCATGGGGGTTAGTCATAAGCTGTGACATTTGAAGGCTGCGACAGCAGATCGGGTATAGGGCGAAGTTATCATATGATGCGACATTTGTATGCTGTGACAGTGGATCGGGTAGATGGTGAAGTCCTCATATGATGCGACATTGTGAAATTAGTGGTGACATCAGACACTTACGTTACATGTGGCATAACCCAGTTGCAAGCACATGTGCGTGGCGGTCATGGCAACGTGTCAACATATGTGCATGGAGTTGGTTGCAACGTTTCGGGGATATGGAACGTCGTGGTAACATAACGCTTGTGCAATGATTTGGCAGAATTACATGGTTCAGTTTAGCATATGGTTGTAACGACAATCAAGAAGATAACATCGGTGGCGGAGGAAGGGAAATCGTTACTTGTTCTTCGACTAAACGCTTAAATAGAGGACTTTGGCCAGATTGAAGAGGGCACTTGCTGAGGGAGATTCAGACTGTGTTGGAGCACACAGCTTCATTTTTCTATTATGAGAAGCTTGGGGAGTTGCTGTGAAGTGTGCAGATGTTGTTTCTTTTGAAGTCGACATTCTCTGTTATATTGTAGCTTTCTTTGCCTTTCAAAGGCTAATTGTAATTTCCAGAAGAGAGGTCTTAAAGACTTTGTATAGCATTCTGTTTACAGTTACTGAAGTTGATTCCAGAACCATTTTTCTACAGTTTTCAAGAGTTAATTGGATCAGTACCCATTGGAGAGGGACCCGGAGACGTAGCCCAGTGAAGGGGGTGAAATCCGTTATCAACTTCTGTTTGTGACTCTCTATTTCTGTGTTTCTTTTTATATATGTTTACCAGTCTCGATGTTCTCAGTTCGGTTTTCTCATTCCTATCGCAGTTGTTGTTCTCTTTTTGTTTCAGCTTGGTTTTATTACAGCTTACTGTTCATTTCTGTTTCTAACCATTCAATTTATATTAATGCTATTCCGGGAATTAAGTAAACTGATTAAACACATTCTTTAAATAAACTTTTAATGCACACAAGTTGAGGTCCGATGGATCATTATTCCAATCTCTTTAGGAATAATTCCTTGCAAATAATTGTTGTTGTGATGCAACCTTTGGAGAATGTTGGCAGCAGACATAGATGGATACAACCCACCCAAAAGAACGTTATTGTTGAGTGATATTGCAAGCAAAATCTATGAACTCCAAAGCTCATTTGGTAATTTTTCGTATAATTTATTGTGTGCCATATCTAAGGTGACCAAGGGAATATTTGAGAGATAGCCAGGAATTCCACCAGAAAAAATGTTCTTGTCCAATAAAAAGTATGTCAAATTCACACACTCTCACAAAGTGTCATCTATGCTACTTGTAAACTAATTCAAAGACAGAGAGAGCAAGGATAGGCTCTTGGTATGAAAAATATATGATGGTATTGATCCATGGAGCCTATTGGCCATTAGAGGAAATTTCAACTCAAAATGGGCCTTTTAAATTTTATTCAAATTCCATGTCATCATGTGTTAGCCAATGAAATTGCTTTAAATTTTAAATACCGTATAGGTCTTAAACACTTTTTTAATATAAATTTGGGGATAGGTATCATAAAAAAAAGTACTTTTTTGTTTGTATTTTTGACATATCTCCCTGTGTTTTTACTCAAATTTTGATTGGGAGAGCTCGGTGGATGCATAATTTAATTCTGCATCCAACGAGCTCTCCCAATCGAAATTTGAGTAAAAACACAGGGAGATATGTCAAAAATACAAACAAAAAGTAGTTTTTTTCTTTTCTTCCTCCAAAATTAATAAATATTATTTTATTATTTTAACTATTATTTTATTAGTTCATTTTAGGAGGCCCATTTTGAGTTGAAATTTTCTCTAATGACTGATTTCCAATGTTGAAAGAGAAGAACAGTTCCCCAATTCCCAAGGCAAATGACCTTCAATTTTTTTTTGGATACCCTTATAGAAGTTGCTCTTCTCCATCAACAAAGCCAAGTTGGAAGAGGGCCGGAAATAATATTCTCTCCACAATAAAACTCTTAGTCGAAATCATTAGGTAGTGGCCTAGACAATGCACTGAATGACAAATCTAGCACCTACAATTTCTTACAATTAACAATTGTTGTTGGAGTACGCACACTTAATCCATTGCTCGTAGCCATTAGATATAAAAGGTTGTGCAAAAACCCAATGATGTCTGGAAAATATTCTTGAAGGTTATTCTATGAGAGGTCAAGTTTTTCCAGAGAATGGTGGCTTCTAATTTTTGAAGGAATGTACCCATTGAATTTACAAGACTGAAAATCTAATATATTGAGCTTAACAAACTTGCCAATTTCAACTGTTAATTTACCATTGAATGAGTTTGATCCTACCCACAGATTGGTTGAGTGTTCTTCAATTGAGACTTGGCATAACTAGAAGGGAAGGTCACATGAACCATGGGTGCATGGGATTGAGGAGAAGAATTTGGTGTGGATGCGACACTCATTTGCATTGCAAATTGGGAATTGGGAATTGGGAAATCATAACCATAACCCTAATTTTTTGAAATATATATTTATATTCTATGTTGCATGCGTACCCATACTGTTCGAGTACACAGGGTACTCCCAAAAGATCGAACACCTTCAGATACTGCTTCACACAAATAGATCACAGATCAACACACTGATGTTTGTCACGTGGTTAAAACCCTCGAGAGGGAAAGAGTCCACGGCCCCAGCCAAATAGCTACTTGGAGAAATTTATTATGCAAAAGAAAGAAAGTTACATGAGCTTCTCGTAATTGATCAACTAGCCAAGGACCCTCTATGCTCTTTAAATAGAGATCATGGACCAATCAGGTCTTAAGCCACGGATCAATGGTAGGTATGATCTAAGAGAAGTTGAACTGTTGGATCACTCTATGTTTAGAACATATTGTGACCATCGGATTAGAATATTTACAAATGCATACTAAAGAAACACACTTTTACCTAACGAATATATTACACAAGTTGATCTTAACTAACTCCTAAGTGTCTAAATATCCTAACATCCCCCCTTAAGAACAACTTGGCATAGGATTGAAGGATTTACAAAAGTGACACTATTAGGAGAAGGAAGGAGGCATTAGAGCCTATCCCCCCTTAAGGACACATTCCTAAACTCCTAACATAGACCGAAGTTTAGAAAACTTCGCTTCTGTAAGAGACTTGGTGAAGATGTCTGCAACTTGACCATCTGTAGGGCAATAGAGAACTTCAATAACACTATCATGAATAAGATTTCTAATGAAGTGCATGTGTAGCTCAATGTGTTTGGTGTGTTGATGTAGAACTGGATCTTTGGCAAGCTTTATGGCACTTTGATTGTCACACCAAAGTGGAGTAGGCTGCTGCTACTCGAATCCAAACTCTGAAAGGATCTATCGAAGCCATAAAGCTTCCTGACTGGCATTAACTGTGACTCGATATTCTGCTTCTCCTGAAGAAAGAGAAAGAGCTTGTTGTTTCTTACAAGCCCAAGTGACAGGTCCAGATCCCATACTTAAAACATAACCTGCAGTAGATTTTCGATCATCAATATCACCAGCCCAATCTGAATCAGTGAAACCAACCAACAAAGGTTTGCCCCCTGTACTGTAATGAATCCCAAACTAAATTGTACCTCGAATATATGGAAGTATTCTTTTTGCTGCTTTCTAGTGACTTTCATGAGGAGTTTGCATATAACGGGCAACATGACCAACGAAAAAGGAAAGGTCAGGATGGGAATGAGTCAAGTATAAAAGACTAACAACAAGCTGGCGATACAAGGTGGCATCTAATTCAAGGGAAGTACAAGTGGCAGAAAGTTTGATTCCAGACTGGAAGGGAGAAGGGGCTGGTTTACAATCTTCCATGTGGAAGCGACGAAGAAGGTCACAAGCATACTTAGACTGGGAAAGAAAGATTCTTTCTTTGGTTTGCAAGACTTGGAGACCAAGAAAATAATGCAAATGTCCTAAGTCTGACATTTCAAAATTTTTCTTAAGACTGGATTTCACATGGGTTATAAGGTTAAGGTCACTACCAGTAAGGATAATATCATCAACATAAAGAACAAGTATGATGAGATGGTTTCCTACTTTCTTGGTATAGACATTGGGGTTAGAATGGCATCTAGAAAAACTGGTGTCAAGGATAGAGCTATCCATTTTGGCATACCAAGCTCTAAGAGCTTGCTTAAGGCCATGTAAGGATTTATTAAGGAGACAAACAAGGCTAGAGTTATTCTGAACATATCCAAGAGTTTGTTCCATGTAAATTTCCTCATGTAAATCACCATGTAAGAAGGTAGAATGGATATCCATTTGATGGACTTCCCAGTTATGTAAGGCTACAAGGGAAAGAACAAGGTGGATGGAGTTCATTTTTGCTACAGGGGCAAAGGTTTCATTGTAGTCAATCCCTTCAAATTGGGAAAAACCTTTGGCAACTAACCTTGCCTTAAGTATTTCAACACTACCATGTGATGCATACTTAGTTTTGTAGAGCCATTTACATCTGGCAAGTTTTCTTCCTTTTGGAAGAGGAACAAGATCCCAAGTATCATTCACCATTAAGGAACGATATTCTTCATCCATAGTTGCATCCCAATCTGGATTTCCTGAAGCTTCTACAAAAGTTTATGGATCATGATTCTCAGAAACTTGAGCCAAAAGAGAAGAGGCTCGCTAAAACTAAGAATGTGTTCGACATTGATCTCAAGGATCACCTGCAATATCACCAGCTGCTTCACATGTTGAACGAACCCATCGAGGAAGTATTGGTGCCGGTGCAATTGGAGGAACATGAGTAGGCGGAGGTGGATTTTCATCCTCACTGTCATCATCAGAAACTGGAGTTGGAAACCTGTTAAGGAAGCTGGTAGAAGAAGAAGAAGAAGAAGCCACAATCACTGAATCAGGCTCACAGGCCAAAGATGGCACATCCGCCAAGTTAGGCTCGCAAGCCAAGAGATTTTCATCAAATTAAAAATCTCTTCTAATTATTATATCATGAGAATGTGGCTAAAGAATTCTATAACCTTTTACATCTTCAGAATATCCAACAAATATGCACTTTTCACTTTTAGGCTACAATGCTTTCTGTTTTTCATCCGGAATGTGAGCCCATGCTTCACAACCAAACACACGAAAGTGACTTACATCTGGTTTAATTTTACTCCATGCTTCTTCCGGTGTTATACCCTATAAAACTTTAGTGGGTGTGTGATTTACTATGTAATTTGCACAATTTATGGCCTTAGTATGATATTGAAGACTTAGTCCTTTAGATTGGATCATACAATTAGCCATTTCCTTTAAAGTGTGGTTCTTTCATTCAGCTACACCATTTTGTTGTGGTGTATATGGAACAGTGTGCTATTGTTGGATTCCTTGTTCAGTGCAAAAAGTAGTGAACTTGTTGTTAACATATTCTCCTCCATTTTCAGATCTTAACTTAATAATTTGATGACCAGATTGTTTTTCAACAAGGGCTTCATAGGCCAAGAACATGTTATATACTTCACTCTTAAGTTTTAGGAAGTAAACCCAAGTGCATGTAGAGTAGTCATCAATGAAAGTTAAGAAATATTTGAAACTAGAAAAGGAAGCAGATGGAAGAGGACAACACAAGTCACTATGCACAAGCTCCAAGGGAACCAAGGAGTGCCAAGAGCCACGTTTGTCAAAATTGTCCCGATGATGTTTTCCGAGTACACAACCGAAACAAACACCCTCCTTGCAAGATACCAGCGGAATACCAGTCACCATATTGTATTTACATAGTTGTTGCAATGAGCGATAATTTAAGTGACCAAATCGCTCATGCCAAAGTTTGTTCAAGTTATCACTATGAGCAATAAAAACTGAAGGAAAAGGTGATGACCCAAAGTTGTTAAATTTGTACAACCTGGTAATATCATCAATAGTTCCAGTAGCAATGACATTTTGAGGATTTTTAAAATCCTCGATTACAACTTGGTGAGGTGTAAACATCACAGTTTTACCTTCACTTGAATGAGTAATTTGATAGACTGATAACAAATTGCAGGAAATTTTTGGAACACATAGTACATCACTAAAATGACCATTTTCTACTTGAACTGTTCCAGATCCTACAACACTTAGAGATCTATCATCACCAACAAATATTTGTTTGGTGTTACATTCATGCATAGTAGAAAAGATGGCTTGATCCTTAGCCATATGATAAGATGCTCCATAATCAAGAAGCCACTCATTTGAAGTAGAAGAAGAAGATGCAGTATAAGAGTAACTAGAAGCATAAAGTGCATGTCCATGAGAGTTAGATTCTGAAGATGAATCTAGGCTGATGTAGTGCTTCTTCATTGCTACTTCCAAGGCTGCCATCTTCTTAAAACATTTAGATTCATCATGATTATGTTTCCCACAAAAATTGCAATGACACTCAGTCTTCTTTCCTTTTTTCTTGGATCCTTTATCATTTTTTGAAAAAGGAGCTGACTGAGAGGGTTTGGGACGCTTGTTGTTTGGCTTATTATTATGAAAATTTTGTTTCTTGGGAGGCTTGGACTTTTCTTTCTATTGGGACAATAAGGATTTCCCAGATGTATCTGCATTGTTAATTATTCCAAGATGAATGAGCTTATCTTGCTCTATAATTAAGGAATCACAAAAGGATTCAATACTAGGCTATTGATAGCTAGCTGCAGTCAAGGAGTCTTTCATAAAATAGAATGTAGATACAAAAACAGAATATGTAGGTCCAAGTTTGCAAAGAATATGATAAATACATTGTTTATCTTCTCTCTTAATCTTGCATTCTGCACATAAGAGTCTATGAGTTTTATACTTAGATAAATAGTCTTGAATGCATGAAAATCATTTGGATTCAAGGAAAGCAACTCATTCTCAAGTTAATGACCCTGTAATTCATTGTGTTTACCAAACATAGATTCCAACTTTTCCCAAGCTTTATCAGGTTCATCAATTCCAGATATGTGGAATCGCAAATTAGTAGAGATTGACATCCCAATAAATCCACGAGCTTCATCACATCTATTTTCACATTTAATTTTTTTATCGTCATCAGTGGGTTCTCTTTCTTTTCCTGAGGTTATCCTGAAAAGTCCCCTACTTCGCAGAACATCCTCCATACGATATTTCCATGAGAAATAGTTAGAACTTGTAAGTATAATATCACAAGGGTGGCCATGCTATAAAATAATGGATGAAAGAACAAAAATTAACTATCCAGATGCAAAGATCTCAAAAAAATATGCAGTTTTAAAAAAACCGACACTTAAAACGGATTCTGGATGATGAAGTTATGCTTGATCAAAGAAAATGTTGAGGATGTCCCCAATAGTGACGTGGCAGATATTAACTTAACCAACTAAAAAAAAGAAGCCCTCTCTTCCCAAGATCAACCTTTGACAATCATTTTTACAATAAAGTTGCTTTGAAGTATCACTTTTGTAGAATAAGTGATGTTCACTTTTACAATAATGTGACTTTTAAATAGTGCAGCAATAAATTTAAAAAACTTAAGTGACTCACTTTTATTTTATTTTATTTATTGTGAGATGCACTTTTACAATAAAGTAACTTGAAAATAGAAATTGTATGCACTAAAAAGTAGCTTGATAAGACTTGAACTCAATACTTATCAAGATGTAAAGTAACTTTGGACCAAGTGAGCTAAGTTTAAAAGGTACATAAAATTATGGAAAGAGGAAGGGGGATTTTTTTTTCTCTTCTCTCTCGTTTTATGTGCTTGCTTTCTTTTCTTGCAAATCACAAAAAAAATGAAAAAAAAAAACAAAAAAAACTTTTTCCACACAATGGGGTTAGATCTAGGTTAGCTTACCCGGAAATTCTATGTTTTCAAGTTTTCTTATTGTTTCTAATTTGCCGTGATCGCACAAGGTGCACGGCAAAGAGCATACGTATCCGAGAAGACAAGAAAAGAAACTTTCCCTTACTGTTTCTGATTCGCCGCGACCGCGCAAGGTGCACGGCAAAGAGCATACGCAGTCAGGGAAAACAATAGTCCGAGACTAAAACATAAAATATCTAATAATAAACTAATAAAGTATGAGAGATTTAAAAAAAACAAATCCGCCACTGTAACATTATACCTTCAGATTTGTCGAAATGGGTGTTTCTGGAGCAAACGAAAATAGTTTTCAGTGAAACAAAAACTGTTTCCAAATGGAAACGGTGCTCCAGATGCAATGAAATAGCTCCCATAGACCACAAGTGAACAGAAAATCAAGAACCAGAAACCTTTTCAAAGTTTCGACAACACCGATTCCAGATCTTGATCAAAACCGAAAGCGGCTACCATGTGGAGGTACCCGATACTCCAACACCCTGCCTCCGGCGTAGCTCAGGGGAATTGAACCTGAGACCTCTACTTTGATACCATATTTGGGTACACAGGGTACTTCCAAAAGACCAAACACCTTCAAATACCGCTTCACACAAACAGATCACAAATAAACACACCGATGTTTGTCACGTGGTTAAAACCCTCGAGAGGGAAAGAGTCCATGGCCCCAGCCAAATAGATACTTGGAGCAATTTATTATGCAAAAGAAAGAAAGTTGCATTAGCTTCTCATAATATATCAACTAGCCAAGGACCCTCTATGCTCTTTAAATAGAGATCATGGACCAATCGGGTGTTAAGGCACGGATCAATGGCAGGTATGATCTAAGAGAAGTTGAACTGTCAGATCACTCTATGTCTAAAACTCATTNCATACTAATGCATACTAAAGAAACACACTTTTACCTAACAGATATATTACACAAGTTGATCTTAACTAACTCCTAAGTGTCTAAATATCCTAACACATACCGGAGGGTAAAATACACGTTCTTGTACCATTACCTATATTAGGTACTTGGGTACTTGTAAGGTAAATCCCCTGTTGTATCGCTTATTGGCTCCACATACCCGAGACACTATTAGAAAAAAAGAGGTAATTACATGATACATGGTACAATGTAACTCATGTTTGGGTACTCTAGGGGTATGACCGACTTGAAAAAGTAAAATCTGTTGGTTTTGAGGGAGAAAACTGTCTGTTTAATGAAAGAATTTAAGTTAAAATGCTACCTCTAGTTACTATTGATGAACAAAAGCCTCAACTTCAGAGTAATTCCTATCTAGAGAGCTTGCTGACAGAGGACCCTAGTGATGTTGATGGAATTAATCTTGAGGATGCTAATGACATGTCCTTAGGAAACCAGATCAACTATCTTGTTCATTGTTTATTGTTTTGAAGATTTTATTTCATGTTTGGAAATTACATTCGGCAAATTTTGAAGTATGACAATCTTTCATGGAGTCATGGACATATAATATTATTATTCATATAACTTCCAGTCTTCCACTTGATATCTAGTATGATTTATCAAATTTTATGTTTTCAATTTTCAATGTGAATGTTTATTGTTCAATGAATCATTGAAATATATATATATATATATATAGTACCCTCGACATAGCCAAGTACCCCGTTTCAAAAAGTGGCATCCCCGTCCCCATCCCTGTACCCAAGTCTCCTAGCGACTTAGTTTATATTTAATATTGAAAAAAAAGAAATGAAAGTTGAATTAAAGAATATCAACTATTTAGCTGTCATACTCATATTGTCAAGAGCAAAATGAGACAAATTGACCAAGTTTGTTGACTACTTAATCACTACAATCTCTAGCAGATAGCACCATCAAATATTTATTAGTAGGGGACTAGACAGTCAGTTCCAAGCATGGACACCGCAGATTGAATATTTTTTCTATTAAGGATAGACAAAAACTAAAATAGTTATCCATCCAGACTCCAATTCTGTAATTGAATCATAGATAAAATTATGCAAAATTACTAAGTATTCGTATGCATAGCTAACAAGTATTATAAGTAAGATAGAAATAATGATGAAAATGCAAGTAAAACTCCAATATTTTGGAAAACATAATAGGGAGAGCGAAGTAGAAGACCCCCAATAATTTTCAGGGTTTCAAGTTTAAACTGCTTGCATGTTTTGATAATTCTCATTAAAATAAAAGTCTTAAAATGTCTAAAAGGATGCAAATATAGAAAACTACAGAAAATGGAAAACAATGGTTATGATCCCCAAAATTAAGCAGCGAAACACCATATGCATGCCCATATTTCATGTTACCGATGTAACACCCCAATTTGACCTAAATTTTGATGTAAAATGTAAATTATGATGAGGCCATGAGACGAACAAATGAATTGAAATTTTCTCAATGCAGTAATGATTAAAACTAAAACACTTCTCTACATTTACCTCCTATTGTTCTTTTGTTTTTTCCAAAACAAGACATGATTTTACAAATTAATTGATAGTTTTGGCTTATAGAAAATTGATGGATGTAATTACCTTGGCACATTTCACTAGGGTGCACTCTTTGGGTTTATTCTATGATTTATTGAAGGAATTTACAACAACCTTGACACATTTCTCTAGGGTGCACTCTATGTAGTCTCAGTTAGCATGGCACATTCTTCAAGGGGGCATCACTTACTAAAGGACTATTTTATTATTTTCCATGTCAAAGTGGTTGTTTGTTCACATTCCCAATTCCCCATTTTACAAAATGAAATAGAACCATCAAGAAGCAGCACTTAGCAATCAGGTATGAACTAGACAACCATATTAGGGAAAAAGATGAAGAAAGACCCCCAATATTTCTCAAGTTGTATAGTGCTAGCATGTTTTGATACTGCTGATACAATATATTACTCTATTGTCCTACAATTACTCACATCTCTAGTTGAACAAAAACAACTTTTACTCCTTGACACTACAACTTATAGATCTATGGGACCTGACCTCTATTCAACCAAGAATATGAGGAAAAAATATGGCTCCCTAGTAGGAAAAATTAGAAGACAACTACAACTATATGAAATTCCCATGCAAGGCCTTATGACCTAATTTTTCATCCCTGGAGTGAATATATTGGTCTTTAAATTTCATAAGGGCACTTTTTATACTTCCTCTACTTCTTCAAAGTACAACTTTATTATGTTACCACTAAATTTTTAAAGCATATGATCCCAATGACTTCAAAGTCTGCTGAGAATCAATTCTCTTAACATCTTAAGAGATTCAAAATTTCCAATATGAATCCTAGATTATAGCAAATGGGTCCTTCAACAAATCATGCCCAACCTGGAAGAATCGGATCTAGAAAGCCAATTCCCTAATATTTGCATGATTTGGATCCAGGTATGTGGCTAATATTGGTGAATTCGGTAACTATGCTACAGGGTGTTGGATATATTTTTAGTGATTATATAGATTGCAGTTAAATCGAAGACATAGTATTTGTAACATTGCGATTATTTTGTTTCTCCCATAGATCGTCAGGATCCTCTATGTTTGTCCATAATTAAACAAGACAATTGTCTTTCAACAGAAAATTCAAAGAAGGACACAAGCAAATAATAATGTTTGAGATTTTAGTATAACCATATTGAAAGATAAGGGTCCTATTATATAGCCATAAAAGAAGGTGCTTTCTTCCTACTCTCAACAGACTATCAAATTTTCCAAATTTATCTCATTTTGAACTATGTGGTGCCAACCAAGATGAAACATCAAAAGATATTTTTAGCCAGCACTAAAAAAATGACATTAGGAAAATGTGTTGATCTGCATATTGCCACGCTTTTGTCTCTATCATTTCAAAAACATGTCCTTGGAAATGTTGTAAATGGCGTAAAATTCACTTTCAACCATATCCAACCTTGTATTGTAATCATTATTGTATTTCTACATTTGGCTAAGGACAACCTTGCACACGTAGGATCATTAACATCTTAGACTCTGTAGAAAGCACCCCAATATTAAGTAGTGTATTCATCTTTTATCATCAAGTGATTCCTATTTATCTTATAAAATTCATTTGCCTAAGGGAACCCTAATGTGTTGCAATGTCTTTTTTTCATGGGCTTATTTTTGTTTCAAGCACGCTTGTACTTGGGCCATTTCTTTCTCTAGGGTTGCACCCCTCTTGGCTGACTTCTTTTCTAGATTTAGGGTGCCCTTATGCTGGTTCATTTTCTATTTATTGTAGAATTAGGATTGTGTTAGTTCCATTCAATCATCTCTATCACTTGTGAATCTAAATAGAAAATGGGTCTGGTACTCAATGAGTGCATTCCAGTTGTTTGTGATTATTTCTATCAAATGTTGATCACAAACTCAAAACTTAACACAAGTTAATACTTCTAATAGAAAACATGGATTCCAGTCACTCTTGAGTCTCATTCTTCTCTAGCGAATGGGATTAGGACATGGCATGCAAAGAAAACCCTGACAAACATGTTATAAATCTATGCATTTAAAAAAAACAATGCGTGGAATACGATAGAATTCAAACTGTTTAGGATGGAAATAGAACCAACATCTCAAGAAAACAATATACAATGAAGACATAACAGACATAATGCATGTATTTCTACAGATTTCCCAATTGTTTAGAATATTTAGATCCAATATTTTTCCATGTACGTTTCCATGAGCTTCCACGGTTGTGGCTTCACACTAATGAATCATCATTATCTATATCGTTGGGCTTCCATTTATGAGCTAAATGTGCCAAACCATTGACAACATGGTTCACATGAAATGGCTTGGTAGTTCAGCAATAGTGCAGTGCAATGACCTATTCAATTTCTAAAATCAAGTATTTCCCAAGTCAATTTCTCAACTGATGTTCCTTCTACGAAAAATAAAAAAATAGTCTCAATTAACAAGATCTCCCATATACACTAACCTGAAAGGAATTCATTTCTATTTGGTTTTCCTAAGATTTTCTAGGCCCTTTAGTTGGTTGTTTTGTGTATCCATATTCATAAATTTTAGGAAATATTTCTTAAATGATAAGTTTAGCATTTCTTAGTGCCTCCTACTTGCCCAAACAACTTACTTTAATCATTTCCTATCTTACGTGGTTGGTTGTGCTTAGCTATATGAAGTACTTTCAGATTTGAGATTTTTCTTCGATCATGGACCAATCAGGGAATTCCTGCTCTAACAACCTTTATTTTTTTATCAATTAGCCAATTCGTGCTCTTATTTGGCCTCATGTTGAGGCCGAGCCTCTATTGTCCCTGAAATTAGTTAGTTTAAAAATAAAATTGGTGACTAATCTTCATGAAACCAAGTAATGCTAGAAATTATTCTAACATTAGGTGTTATGATACAAGTAATCTCTACCATTAATCGCATGGATATTGCATGCTTTCCACGTGTGCTTGTTCTGCAACACCATAGTGCACATGTTCCATCATTGTACCACCATAGCACACGTGTTCTAGCAGATGCACCTACACCGCCACATCCTTTGTATCCATCCTCAAAGGCCAAGGAAAGGCCACTTATTTTTGAAGAAAAGGCGAAACATGTATGTTGTCTGTGAAATCTGGATTATTGCAATTTAACGGAGCCAAAGGTTTCATTTGAGAGAGTATATCCTCCCGAATCACATATGGTATGCTGTGAGAAACCATCTACAAGTTTGTACCTGAGTGAATGTATAATATTTAAGGAACTAACCTCTCACCCAAAAAGAGAGTTTAAGAAATATTGTTTTGTTATTTGTTTCTAATTATGATTTTTTTTATCAAATTTTTGTCTGTTGTGCAAATCTAGTAGTCACTTGCCTTCTTTCTATTTCCCTGTTTCCTACTTGAGCGATGAATGTAACTCAGTACAACACTCTAAAAATTCCTCTAATAGAAATATCATGAACTATGGCCCATAATAGCATGAAAATGGTATGATTGAAAGGAAAATATTTCTTTGAAGCAAGCAATCCAAGGAAGAAGAGCATGAAGGCCAAAAAATATAAAGCTAAGTATTCATAGTTAAAATCTACTTGTCGCTATTATTTTCTAAATATAACAAATCTAATGACCCTTTAACTCGGGGCATCATGGAATAATTACATCATAAAATGTAACTCAAGACATCATGGAATAATTACATATTTTTTATAGAATATATACCTATCAAAGGAACTCTAACTCTTCTCTTTGAATGTTATCTTTAAAAATAAAAATAAAGCATTTAAAGAACTTCAATAAACAATGATACTAAAGATTAAATATTCTTGTTCTTACCTTCTTCCTTGCTCTTTAGATACTTTATTTCACATCCTTGGATGCCTTTGAAACCACCTTCGTTATCCTTGAATTCCTTTGAAACCAACGCCATTATTGCTTATTGACATGGTAGTCAAATTTACTCAGTTGATGAGAGATACATGCCGACTTTATTCCATAAGTAATGCAAATAATTTTTTTGTATAACTTGAATATGCTCCCTTGTTAACCTGAAATTCCCATGCCAAGGTAATGGTGTAGCCTATTCTCTTTTATAGTGTTGTTATGTGTCATGGTTATGGTATTCTTATGGAAAAAGGAGGTGCTATGATCCCTTGTGCATAGTAGTAAACCTTTTGAGGTAAATCTCCACATTTATTCTAAATAAGTAGTAGTGGAGAGTAGTAGTCCAGGATGTTTAGCATAAAACATATGGATACTTAGGGCATGCCCTTCCCTCATATAGACCTCTACCTGCATGAACAAAGAATTGAAAATGAATAATTAGTATCTCTCTTCCCACAACCAAACATCGATAAACCATGTCAGAAAAGATAGTTATAATCATTAAGAAACATGAAAATATTACAGTCATGTTGACTTTTATTTATTTGAATATGAATTCCTATAGATATTACGATGTGTTTGACTATATATAGTGCATTTTAAATCTTTTTGACAGAAAAAACTACTTTTCATGTTATATCATGGAAATTTCTAGAATTAGGAGACATAAGAAATCTATCAAATTCTTGTTCGAGCAGGAGTTGTGTCAATTCTATTCTTACTTCATAATAGCCATCAATTTTGTGTGTCATTTATATCTTAAATAATAATAGCCATGAATTTTCCCATCCAATAGGATTTCTTTGACTGCAAATTTTTAGACTTGAGATACATAAGCAATCAATACATGCCATTTCCCTCACTCACGTCCATGTGGAAAACAATGCAGAAAATATCAAAAGTTCATAAAACATAAGTTTAAGCAGCTTAAGAAGCTTTACGTAGGTGAAAACTTTAAGGCCCATGCTCTGACAAAAAACTAGGAAAATCAATTATTGTACTCCTAATACGTTGTCAAATGATTAAACAAAGTTTCTATCTTAGCCAACACCCAAGTTCAAGCACCACAGATGTGTGTTTCAAGTTTAGTTTTCCTGTGGATTTCTAAAGACAATAGCAACATGAACAATAACATAAAAGGATAAACCATCACACATAGTACCAACATGTACATAGAAAAATATTTGTACCCAATATTATATGTAGAATCTAGATACACCAACAAGTGGCAAAATGGGAAAGCAAAGTTGCTATCTTAGCCAACACCTAGGTTCAAGCACCACTTTTCTGTGGGTTTTATGTAGGAAAGGCATTAGCGGCATGAAAAATAAAATAAAAGAATAAACCATCACAGAGTACCAACGGGTCCATATAAAATATTTTTGCCCAGTATGATATGTAGAATCTAGAGAGATGATTTATTCACCTTTAATCACAACATGTAAAACTCAAAGTCAATGAAGTTGCACAGTAAAAATTTCATAATAATTTGCAATGTTGCAGGCTAAATACCTGGGGGCCTACTTGACATTTCAAGCTTGAGGGATCGAAGACTTACCCTTGGAGGCTGTGCATTGTAACTAGGAAGTGAATTTGGGCATTCTTCTTTTACTCTACAAGGAAAAGGAGGTGTTGTAGGTGTCAAAGGATGAAAATTTGATGTGTCGGGTAAAACATGCTTTTGGGATGTAGATTAAAGTTCATTGTGAATGTTGTTGATACTCTGAAGGAGCTGCTTCAAATACTCAATTGCATATCCCAAAATAGAGGCTCAATCCATTTGTTAAACCAACAACACAACATACGTAATTCTCTAACTTTTTATGAGGAGAAATCCAAATCCTAAGAATGTAAGAGCCATTAGAGTATAGAGATTTTGGCCAAGGAAAGCAAATATTTTTAAAAAAATCATGGAGAATTGACTAAAGGGAATTAAGTAATATGTAAGGAAACAATGTACATCTAGAAAGCAATTACAAGTGGATAAGCAATTGAAAGGAGTAGATACAAGGACACAACTGAATTCATACCAACAAAATTTTGTACATGACAAAATCGAAAACCAAAATAAAATAATGTCCACATCAAAACAATATTCTATACCAGAAGAAAAAGCATATGAAAAGAAGAAAATCAAAGGGCAAAAGAAATAAAGCATCCCAAATCAAACCACATAGAAACATGGCGAGTTTATTTCAGAATACAGATGCTATAGCACAATCTTTTTATAACCTTGAATTCAACTACTTCACAGAAGATATCAATATCAAGGCCACAGAGAGTTTGCAATGAAGCTTCAAACTCTTGATTTCCTGTCTTGGGATGCATCATTATAAACAACGACTTCCCCAATTAATTTTTCATAAATCTTGTCTCATTGAATACTGTTAAAGAACTTTAGATGACTTTGGTGAACAAAACTAACTCATATAAAACTCACCAACCATCTTGGAGATTCTGGGATGAAAAAGATTCCAAGCATCAAGAAGGTGCAAGGGAAAATACCTACACTTTGGGTAACAATAGCAATGACGACTTCTCAAAAGAATCTAAATATAGGCAAATGAACTGACTCTCCAGTCAAGGAATATCCCACATGAATATGCTAGCATAATACCAACTGTGACAATGAACTGTTTTAAAAATCCAACAATTAGTCAGTAATGAGATCCACAATTTCGTTGCAATGATTCTTAGTTGTTCTCCCTTCCGATACAGTGGCCAACATGTTTACAACACCAAGGGTCCTCTCAAGGGTATCATCATGGACTGCTGCACTGTTGATAAAACCCCCAAATAATAAAGGTACTTCCCCTACCATTACAACTCTTTTCTTATTATCATTGTAGAAATACATACTATAGAGAACTGTAATGGCTTCCTTTCGAGCTCTCGAATCCCCTTTTGCAAGTAGCTTAATGAGGGCCCTTCGGGCATCTGAATGAATTCCAATTGTAGCTTTATTCACATCTAATAGTACCAATCTCATCAAAGTCACGACCGTCGTCGATTGATTCTCCATGGAACCATGCTTCAACACATTCACGATTGAATCCATGGCCCCTTCAACCACAAACCCCACTTTATTACCATCCTCCAAGCTCAAGTTGAAGACCGTCTCCATGGCATTTTCTTTGGTCTGAGAATCCCCACAGGACAAGAGGGTCAGAATCTTCACCGTACCCCCAACTTCCACAATACGTAGGCGCGTCTCATGATTCTTCTTCAACAGGGATTTAATCTCCTTCATAGCATCTCTCCTCTCAGACTGATAAACAACACTCTTGTTCCCTATCTTTTTTACTAGGGTTTCTAGGGTTTGCTTGATTTTCTGCAGGGTCTCATGGCAAGACGGTGGAGACCCACGTCGTCTCACTGCTAGGCACTTCAATTCAACGTCATGGGCCTATACCCACTGCGATATGAGGCTTCTCCATGTTGAACACACAAGGATAAGTCTGTTCATCTTCGAATGGAACATTGGAGGATTTGTTTTAGGAAAAAAGGGAAAAACATAACCAACGAAGGAAACCTCCATAACAATGAAACCATGTTAAAAACCTAAACGTGGTGATTTCTTATTGGCTAGGTGTGTGGAAGTTTTTTATTCAGCAGAGGGATGACGATGTTACAGTGTTCCAAAACACACTTCTGAGAGAAAAATGCCTTACGACATAAATATAAGCATTTTAACAACTAAATTTAAAACATAAACAAAATATGTAAATAAAAAACATAAATAAGAGCCTTTTAAAAGAGAAATCTTAACTGTTTAAAGAATTGTTTACGGATTTGTTGTGATTGCATTTTAACTACTAAAGTTAAAACATAAATAAAATATGGGAATAAAAAAACACAAATAAAATCATTTTAAAAGATAAATTTTAACTGTGTAAGGAATTGTTTATTGATTTGTTGACAATCACATATAAAAGACCACAAAGCACAATTTATATGATTTGGACATTACTGCACATATTAATTAGAAGTATTACAAATACTAATAAAAAGTATAATTGCATGTAGATGTATTAAATTTAATTGGAGTGCGGCTAATCTCTAGACTATTTGCATCGTTTCAGACAAGTTTGGTTGGATTTCAGAAACACGATTTGTTGTTAAAAATGAAATTTTTAGTGTTAAAATTGCAATTTTTATTGCATAAATGGATTAAGGACCCTCAATTACCCTTTGGACACCCAAATTATGCAATTCCAGTCACTAAAAACTACCGTTTTAAACAATTTCCATTGCATTTTGACCAAATGGTCTAAAACTTAGCTTACTCCAATTTAATTTCCTTTGAAATTAAATGAAAGATTTGTTTGAAAGAAAGTACTTCCTTTATACTTTATAAAAGGAAAGTACAAAGTTTATAGTAATAATCTAACTAAATACTTTAAAGTTTATATGGTTTTTAATAGAATACTTAAAGTTCAACAAAATACTTTTTAAAAGGAAAGTACAAATTTTATAGTAATAATCTAACTAAATGCTTTGAAGTTTGTATGGTTTTTAATGGAATACTTAAAGTTCAACAATTTTTTCATAGAAGTTCATCATTCACGAAATCATAGATGGGAATAGTCAAAAGTTTACTACCATGGCCATTAAATATAATTTATGCACATAAAGAAACACAAACCTTATATGTTTTAATTGTAATTTTGTTTTAAATACTAATAAAGAGATTTTGAAAGATTAATATATAAAAAGAGCAAATAATGGCATAGATGACATTTATTTAGAGTCTTTTTGTTGGTCGTTTTGGGTGGATTGCTCCAATTCTTCTTTCTATAAGGTATGTAACACCCCTTTAGTAAATGATTGGAAACGATAAAGTGTAAGTAAAAAAATACTATAAGTACTAATTCTAGCTTCATCAAACTACAAATGAAATTGATACTATTAAGAGACTCAAAACGTACACGACTAAAAGGATGGTTGGAACGGATCCACTAAGAAGAAAAAGAGTAAAATATGAATGTATCTTTCGGATCAAGTAATGATTTCCTAAGATTATCTTGGTTTCAAAAACATATATTAAAAAAAAAAACTACTTGTTGTTGATGTCATATAAACAAAAAAAAATCATAAAAAATTATTATAAATAATAAAATAACCTCTACCAAGAGGAGGTCACTGCTACCTCACAATAACCAAGGTAATATTACCTATTTTATAAAGTAGAAAGGGAGTTATTGATTATACATAACATTACTACATCATATTATAGTAAGGAAACCGTTATAATTATATAAAAAGGAAGGAAATTCATTATTGGTATACACATGTGCCTTAAAATCTTTTTGGAAAGAAATAATTTTATCTTTTATGTATAACGCTTAATGCGGTTTGAAAGAGAAACCTTTCAAATTTAAATATATCATGTAACGCCATTTTAACATGAAAAAAGTATATCTAAAAAAATATATAGATATATCTAATTGTGAAGCTTAACACTTTGGTGAAGGTGATGTCTCTTATTTCCCTTGAAAGGAGAAGAGACGTTTGAAAGTGGCCGAAATTATAAAGTGGTAAGCTTAATTATATAACATGCGAATAATATATAAGGAGCGTACAAAAACACTTCGAGGCATGCGCTTTCCACTTGTCCCCTTGAGAAATCAAGGGAGGCATTACTTATTAGTGCATAAGAGCCTTTGAGGGGAGGGAGATACGACCGAGGGATAAGGGATAAGCGATATGGAGGGTAAGAGCGCAGCACTTGGCTCTTATTGGATGTAACTGGCATGCAAAATACACGCTGGGTGCAGGTAATTCTGGCACTTTGATTTGGAATGCGATTTGAACTGATTTTTTATTTTTGACTGTAAGGTAAAGGCATGCGATTTCATATAAAACTGAGAGTTGACATAATTTTAGCTTTTTGGGATTTGACCGAGTTTTGAGTTTTTTTTGGAAGAACCAGATCTTTTAAATCTGTGTGTAACCTCCATGATTTGATTAAGAAATCGTTGTCCTTTTGAATCTCTGCGTTTTGGAGACAAAATCGTTGGTATGAACCAAATCATTTTAAATCTCTGTGTGTGACCTCCACGATTTGATTATGAAATCGTTGTCCTTTTGAATCTATGCGTTTTGGAGACAAAATCGCTGGTATGAGCCAAATCCTTTTAAATCTCTGTGTGTAACCTCCACGATTTGATTATGAAATCATTGTCCTTTTAAATCTCTGCGTTTTGGAGACAAAATCGTTGGTATGAACCAGATCCTTTTAAATCTGTGTGTGTAACCTCCACTATTTGATCATGAAATCGTCGTCTCTCTAAGTTTTGGAGACAAAATCGCTGGTACTTTGAGAAACAGTTCCCTTTATATCTCTGTGTTGTAAACCTCCACAATGGTATGAAATCGTTGGTGTAAATTTTAAGAACCAGATCTACATCTGGTGAAGAATCTACTATTTATTTTACTTAATGTTGTAAACATATCCATTTTTTTTTTATCTCTGACAGAACTTGTTTGATTGCATTTTTTTTTATTGATGGGTGTTTAAACTCAGAATCTGTGATATAATAGAGGTTTTCTTAGAAAGTGACTTGATACCTGGATGAGGCGGTTGTGAATCGTATTCATGCATGCGATTTTATAACGAGATGTTGTGATTATGGAGGATGATCTTTGCATGTGTTTTAGTTATAGTTATGTTACAATAGCCTTAGAATATGCTCATCCAACTTCCCTCCTATGCATCTTAAGAAGCCAAAACACCAGTAAGCCGAGGTAATGAATTGATATCGACACCATAAATTTAAATGGATCCATCAAGACAATACAATGCAGTCTGCAAACTTTTTACGAATCCGAGTACCATCAGAGAGTTTCAACGATCTAGCTAATGACGATTTCATGAAATTTGAGATACGTGTTCCAGCTAATCTCATTCAAGCAGAGTTAAAAAGTTGGGGAAGTGTCAACTATGTAGTGAAGATGATGCCCAATTCCACGACTACTGATTCCAGTTGTGTCGACGATTTGAGCATAGAATGCTAAGAAGGAGATCGTCCAGAGTCTGCTGGATTCACGAATTATCTTCATAATGCTTCCGATGTTGAGCTCGATCTCCCTCCCAACCCAGAAGAGGATAAAAAACAGCTCAGATTCTGTGGCGATGGAGACGTTGATCAAACAATGGATTTAGACTTGGACACCGACATGGTTTTGAATGATGGAAAAGCTGAGAATCATAAAGATGATACGATATTCTAGCTATCTTTTCTTACAGGCTGTTACATGCTTGGTTGGCATTTCAATGGCGGGCATATTTGTAGTTTTGTAAATTGGATATCCTTTGAGCTGATCGGTACGCAAGTTAGTGTAGCTAAATATCATTAGAACTTTAGGTTGCTAGTTAAGTGTTTAAAGTTATCTATTACCTATTCTTGATGGGTAATTTTTTGAATGTTCCTTGGTATAATAATGGTAAGGAAAATGTTTTTAACATAGTTTATTTTTGTTTTATTAATGGAATTTATACTTTGGAAGTTTTTGTTAGATTCTATCCATTTAAGCAATATAAAGGACATGTCCCTTTGGGTTTATGAACAAAATATGATGAAGGATTTATCATAGTTAATAGTTTTAAAAATAATGTTACGATAACTAAGGATTTTAAGTTTTGTACTTATAGACTAAGTATTCCTTTGATTTCAATAGTACATGAACTTGAATCTTGGAGATTTTCTTTTTATAACTTTGAAACTTAGTGGATTCATCACTCAACCCAGGGGTGGATTTAGATGAACCAACATATGTCGAATGAATCCTAAGGTTGGGAGGAAATTTGTAGACAAGTTTTTAGTTTCCAAAGCTAAAGTCGGATTAAATAAGTATCTGTGATGGTTAGATTTCTTTATAGAATTTATTTTATCTTATTTACAAGTTTATTATGAAGCTTATGTTCTTGGATTTATACACTGATATATAGTACTAATATGTATGCTGATTTATATGAATTGAAGTGTTGGGCTGCAGAGGTTGTGAAATGCATCGGTATAACTCTTGGAAGACACTCTAGAGTCAAACTGGTTTTTCCCAGGAGATCAAATAGAAAGTAGGGTACCCTGTTATGTAGGGACTACAATTTAAAAGACAGGCTTAAGGTGTAAATAATTATCTCATTCTAAAGATAGTCTTGCGACTAGTATAATGGTTGTGCCATATTATAATTTTTTTATATAAATCAGCATTAAAGTGATTGTGTTTGGTATATTCATAATCTTGAAAGAATGGTATGGCCAGGCATGATTTAAGAAACCATACTTATTTAAAAGTGTATAAATGTTGTCGAATCTTACCAATTCTTAAAACACCAAATATAAAATGTTTGGCAATATTTTTCAAAAAAATATTTTAATTTCCAAGGGTTTTATATCATTTATATAATAATTTGGATATTTTTAGGGTGAAAAAAGTTTACCCCATCAAAATTGGGTGAAACAAGGCATCAAAAGTTACAAAATGGCAAATTTCTTTTTCGAGAAACCCCCCTAAAAATAGCCCATGTGCTAAATTTCGCCCCTAAAATTATCCTTGGGTATGGTTAAGTAAAAAGTTTTAATTTATTCAGTATCATTAAATGTATTTGATTAAAAACAAAATTTTATATTGCCACCTAGAGAATCTATTCAAGTATTTTTTTTTGTATGTTACATATGGTATCAGAGCACAGGTTACAAACACTCGGGCTTATTTGGGATTAGTCGAAGGAAACAAATGTAAGTTAGTTGAACAAGCAAAGGGGCTCCATCTATAAGACACAAGCATAAAGTTTCATTTCCAAGGATCGACAAGAGGAAACCGACAAGCCGTCTTTGAATTGCAAGTAAGTATGTTCCATTTGCTGAAGCATTATAATGCCATAGCGTTGTCTATAGATGATCATTACATATGTTTCATAATATATATGAATGATATTTTATCGGTAAATACTAGTGAAGGAATATCTCCCCATACTCTACAATCAATTTCATTGATGGACAAGAAAGTAATCGTTATTTAACAATTGAAAAGTTAGACTATTGGGGTAAGTATTTATGAATTAGGATCTTGTAAAGTCGTCCTAGTTATGAATGTATAAAGGTAAATTTCATATGCTAAACTGAAGAACTCTCCTAAATCTGTTGACTTGGTAGTTTGAATTAAAATTTTTATTACCTTTCTCTACATTTCTAGGTAATCTTGAGAGTGGACACCTTTCAAGTTTCAACAATCATTTTATTTGAGTGAGCACGTTTGATACATTTTTTTGACTTTATATAAATTGAATTTGATTGACCCAATCGTCAGGATTGCCAAAGATGAAATTCGGATTGATAATCTAAGCAATTACTTGGATTTGTTAGAAGATCCATTCAGTTTTTGTTAAAGGAGGAGTCAATGTGAATACAAATCTAACTAATGTATTTAATTTTATTTGAGTTATGAAGGAAGAATATTTATGTTGATGTGAAGATTTTTTCGTTAATACCAATTCTATTACATTACAGGGGTATCAACTAGGAATTCTAGGTGTGCTACATATGAACAACTAATATTCCATAAGAGGTATAGCCTTGCTAAAATAAGGTATCTAGATTCTTTTCAAATAAAGGAATTAGGTTTAATTGGTTTACTTGGACATTCTATTATTCTGAGGTTTTCTATGACTGAGAAATCGTCGGGTTATAAAGGAGAATAATTGGCAGGAGTCTCCTTGTCTCTTTCTGGTATGTGATTGTATATGGTAAGCGATTATAAAAATAATCGATGATGTTAGAACATGCTTGTAGCCTTTCTTTTCAATTCAACAAAATGATAATGGTTGTAATTACTTAAAAATATACATGTGTATTCTTGGTAGTTCATAGGATGCTTATGATGAAAATGCACGATTTCGTTTTATATATTTCTTGTTCCAGTGATCATTACTATGAATGTTAGGATACTTTGAGTGGTGTTTATAAAAGTTATACTCTAATGTGATAGATATTTATGTGTTGGAATATATTAAACCCACTCATAACTTTAGGATAAAAATATTAATTATTATTTGATTAATTATCCACCTACTAGATTAGTTAGTTGGCATCCACTTGCACATTAAAGTCAACACATGACATCTATACCACAGGAATGATTTATTTATGATTTTGGATTGATCTTGACCACTTTATGGCCATCTAGAATTAGTAACAATGCTTTACAACAGATTCTGCTTTATCCTACTTTTCAATGGATAAGGTAAAGCTAGTTAACTAGGAAAATGGGTTCTTTTGTTGCAAACCCATCCTTCATGACTTTCTGTACATTTTCCAAGATTATCATGTTTTTCCATCTCCCTTGAAAAATCACTCATTATTTTTCAATTTGTGACGTCCTTGATAGATTTGGGAAGTGCTTTAGCCACCTATGGGGGTTTGTTGTATTTTGGTAAGTCATCATTTTTGAGATTTATGAGTTTTCTCCATACAAATAAATTTTCATATGATGGATGTGCTATTTAAGTACACTATTATTCATCATTAATCAATGGAAGGATAAACTCCAATATTCATCTCTTCATTCATATGATTCAATCTCTTTCCTTCTCTCTAGTTTTCCTGTGTATGTTTAAGAAACTTCTTATGCCATCAAGGATTTAAAATTTCTACATGGTATCAAAGCTCAGGATATCAAATCTCTACATGATACCAGATCTTTCAAATTTCATTAATTAGTACTCCTTTTCCATATTTGTAGGTTTAATTTGCAGGTACAACTTCAAATGGATTCAAGAGTATCAGTTCCTCTTCTTGCTCCATTCACAAGCTATTCAAAGTGGAAGTTGAATATGATTTCATCTCTAAAGAGAAAATGTGTCTTTGAGATATATACTGGAGCTGGTAAAGAGTCTTATGAAGAGCCAAGTGACTGGCTAGATGATTGTGATAGAGCGGTTGGGGATATATATCTGGATATTTATCCAAGTATGCGCTACCTAATCGATTTTGTTGAATATCGAAAGAATATCTGGACAATATTGGATAGAGTTTTGGGAAAGAAAAATGAGAATCCTTCTAGCTATGTGGAGAGCGCCTCTAGCTCATCAATGATAGCTCACTCTCAAGATGTATCGACCTCTATACTCTTTGATGAAGAATTTTCTCATACTGTTCTTGTTGTTACTACTCTATTTGTTTCGAATGCTTCCTCTTTCAATCAAGAGACAAATATTGAAGATCCATCTTTTTCTATATGCTTCTGATGATGTTGTTGATGAAAAAGAAGTGACTAATGGAGCCTCTATTTATATTGATGATTTTCTCACACATTTAGTGTTCTTTATGTATTCTATCATGGATTCTGGGATTCATATCCTAGACCTCTCACGCTTTGTGCATGCCTCTCTCCTTGATGGTGCAAAGATCAGTGAATTCCATGATGTTTGCTTAGACAAATCAAGTCCTTTTATTGTCTTTCCACTTATCATATTTGATCCCATGCACTTCAACAACTTTTCCTTTGTTCTTAGCATCAATCCTTAGATCCTCCTTAAAGATTTTGAACATCACTCTCTTTCCTCCTGTCATACTTTACCATAGAGGATTATTTACCATTATATTTCCATGAGTCTACTAATGTGCTTATATGTGATATCTTGGATTCTTTAGATTCTATATACACCCATGGATCCCATACATTCAGACTCTTTAATCATATGCCTTCTCTATGTTCCTACATGATCACTTGCACACATCCTCTTTGTGTAAATGAACATGGAGACATTATACATTTCCTTGGACAATATTTCACCTATCTGGATCTGATTTGATCTCTATTGGTTTGAAATTCAAGTCATCTCATCATCTTGGAGCTGATTACAAGTCTCAATATCCTTCAATATTGCGTTCACATCATTGGATCTCAGTTGTTCCACATGGTCCCACTATCCATCTTGAAACTGTTTATGTTTTTTATCCAAGTGAGCAGATTTATCTTCTTTCGAAGAAGAAGATTCCTCCATACATCAGCATTTAGTTTGGAGAAGCACCAACACTAGCAGCTCAACATTTTTGGTATTGCTTTTCAAGCCCTTTCTTGAGGGAGGATTTTCCCCATGTGGTTTTGCCTCTTTCCTCACTTTTCTGGACATAATAATTGTTAAAGGGTGACCACAGCCTTGGTGTCAGGCCCTATATGCATCCATACGCATCTATATTTTTTACATACCATCATAAAGTCAGACTTATAGGAGGGTGGTGGAATATATTAAATGCACTCATAACTTAGGATAAAATAATTAAACATTGTTTGATTAATTATGCATCCACTAGCTTAATTAGTTGGCACCCACTTGCACCTTAAAGTCAACACATGCCATCTATACCATAGGAATGATTTATTTCTGATTCTGGGTTGATCTTAACCACTTTATGGCCATCCAGAATTAGTAACATCGCTTTACAACAGATTCTGTTTTGTCCTACTTTTTTGTGGATAAGGTAAAGCTAGTTAACTAAGAAACCGGGTTCTTTTGTTTCCAACCCATCATTCATCAATTTATCTCCATTTTCCAGGAAATTAGCATGTTTTTCCATCTCCCTTAACAACTTACTCATTCTTTTTCAATTTTTGAGGTCCTTGATAGATTTGGGAAGTTCTTTAGCCACCTATGGGGGTTCGCTATATTTTGGTAAGTCAGCCTTTTTGAGCTTTATGAGTTGTCTCCATACAACTTGATTTTCCTATGGGAAATGTACTATTTATGTACACTATTATTCATCATTAAGCAATGGAAGGATACACTGCAATATTCATCTCTTCATTCATGTGATTCGGTCTCTTTTATTCTCTCTAGTTTTTCTCTGTATGCTTGTGAGAATTCTTAGTAGCAAGATCTATTTGATGTGCTTCTTCTTAGAATATTCGCTCATAGCATTGAACCTATTATTTCTACATTATGAGATGTAGGTATACGCATGCTTGAAAATCTAATCTCATTTTGATATATGGATTTCATGAGATGTTGAGTTTAATACTAATATGTGTTATTTCAAGTAAACTTATGCTTTTCCCTATGAATGCCATATAAAAAGGAGAGATACGGTCACCCTTATAAAGGTATGTTGTCATCTTTATTCAAGGATATATGTAGACAATTGTTGTTACATCCATAGTGTTAGTATTTACATAGAAAAGAGGTTATCCTAGATTCTTTTTTTAGTGATCAAGAAATCTATTGTAGCTCTTTTGGTAACAATGCACGTATGTATTCCCTGGGAATTAATGTGCCAAGGAAATTATTTTATATCTTTATTTTTGTGAACCATGACGTAAAGAAGGAAATAAGGAACCAAAAATGATGTTTATTTCAATTGATCATGTAGTAAGAAGGGTGATTCCTTACTATTATGCTCAAGGAAAATATTTTCTTACAAAATTTGATTTTTGTTATACAAAGCGGTATCAAGTGAATTTGGTAGATGGTCAATACTCTTTGGAACTTGTGAAAGACAAGAGCGCAATATATTATGCATGGAAATCATATTGTAAGAATCTGAATAAAGATCAGGGGCTCATGAAAAAATATATTAAAACATAAATAAGAGAACAAGTGAACCTATTTGATGTTATTTTGTTGCATGTTGTAATTATCAAATATGCAAGAAACAATAAATGATTGACATTTAAAAGAACTTTCTTGGACTTAAGCATGAAGGATTGAGGGGAAAAGAACCTCTTCTCTGAGAGAACACCAAGGAGAAAATTTGAGGATTCAACTCTACCTTGCTAAAGTAACTTTTCCTAGACTCAAGCAGGACGCTGGGTGGAAAAGAAAATTCTTGGAGTCAAAAAAGGAGGCTTGAAGGGAATTGTTAGAGAGTCTGTGATCTCAATGGAAAGACCTAGGAACAAATTTTGACATTTAGAAAATAGGACATTGTTTGATGCTTTTGAGGGGAAAATGTTTGAATAGCAATAAAAACGGAGAGTAACCTCAAAGTTTAGCATGCAAGTCCAATTGGTGACAAAACTCGAGAGAGAGTTTGTTAATCAATAAAAGTGTTGTTCAAAGTTTTTCATCTTCATGACGTAACAATAAAACACATATTAATGATTTTCCTAGTAACTAGACTATTGAATGTGTTAATGTGTGAGTTGTATGAATACTTGAGTAGGAAAAATTCCTCAAGAGCGAGGATGAATGATAAATTTTAAAAGTTTACTGCTTGAAATTATGAGAAATACATGATGCTAACTTGTGAATAAAAGAGATGTCTATCTCAAGTTGAGGACTTGTTGTTTATGTTCTAGGTTGGATTTTGAATTAATGACATGTTTACTGAATAAATTTTGGAAGACCTGGTTTTGTGCCACAAGAGTGCAGGTTATGAAGGATAAAATCTTGTGGGAATCACGAAAGATTGAAGATGATTAAAGCATCGCGAAGAATGTGGAAGCAAGCAATATGAACCTAAAGGGAAATGAACACAAAACTTTAATGAATATGTAACACCGATGACAGTGTTAATTCTAAGGGAGAAAATATGTAACACCCCCTTAGTACGCGTCCGGAAATGACAAAGTGTAAGTAAGAAAAGCACTCCAAGTGCTAATCCTAGCCTCATCGAAGTATCGTTGATATTGATACTGCTACGAGACTGAAAGTATGCACGGCTAAAACGATGATTAGGGACAGATCCACTAGGGGAAAAAAGTAAAGCTGAGTGTATCCTTGGGATCAAATAAAGGTTTCCTACGGTTATCATGGTTCTGGAAACATACCAAAAGTAAGCCAAAAGAACTTGTTGTTGATGTCATGTATGCAAAAAAAATTCATAAAATATTATTATGGATAATAAGATAACCTCCACCAGAAGGAGGTCACTCCTACCTCACAATAACTAAGATAATATTACCTATTTTATAAAGTTCATAGAGAGTTCTTTATTATACATAAGATTCATGCATCATTTTATAGTAAGAAAACCGTTATAATTATATATATGGGAAAGGAAATTCATTATTACTATACAAACCTTTGTGGAAAGAAACATTTTTATCTTTTATGTATGAAGGCTTAATGTGGTGCGAAAGAGAAACCTTTCAAATTTAATGGTTATATATATATATATATATATATATTGTAACGGCATTTTAATATGTATATGAAAAAAAATATAGATATATTTAATTGTGAAGGTTGTCTCTTATTTCCATTAAAACGAGAAGAGACGTTTGAAAGTCGGAGAAATTATAAAGTGGTGAGCTTAATTATATAACGTGCGAGTACTATATAAGGAGCATATGAAAACACTTTGCGGCATGCGCTTTCCACGTGTCCCCTTGAGAAACCAGCAGAGGAATTACTTATTAGTGCGTAAGAAGTTTTGAGGAGAGGGCGATACGACCGAGAGATAAGCGATATGGAGGGTAAGAGATTTGCACTTGGCTCCTATTGGATGTAACTGGCATACAAAATACACATTGGATGGAGTTAATTCTAGAATTTTGATTTCAATTGCGATTTGAACTCATTTTTTAGTGCAAGGTAAAGGCATGCGATTTCATATAAAACTGAGAGTTGACATTATTCTATCTTTTTGCGATTTGAACCAGTGTTGAGTTTTTTTTTGAAGAACCAAATCCTTTTAAATATCTGTGTGTAACCTCCACGATTTGATTATGAAATCTTTTTCCTTTTGAATGTCTGCGTTTTGGAGACAAAATTGTTTGTATGAACCAAATCCTTTTAAACCTCTGTGTGTAACCTCCACGATTTGATTATGAAATAGTTGTTCTTTTAACCTCTGCGTTTTGGAGACAAAATTGTTTGTATGAACCAGATCCTTTTAAATCTCTGTGCGTAACCTCCACGATTTGATTATGAAATCGTTGTCCTTTTGAATCTCTGCGTTTTGGAGACAAAATCGCTGGTATGAACAAGAGCCTTTTCACTGTCTATATGTAACATCAACGATTTGATCATGAAATTGTCGTCTCTCGTTATGGAACTTATTATTCATTCTACTGATGTGATGAATGTTTGGAATAAGGAGTTGATTATTCTCTAATCTCAATATCTTCACGGAATAAAGAGACATATCCTTACGTTGGTGTTGGTGATGCCATGTGGAAGTCCAAGAGTAGATGTTGGAAGTTGTTTGAAATGTGCCAATTTATCGAGGTAATAGCATTGATAGTTTCCTGAATTGTGTCAAGATCCAAGCTAGCAACAAGAGATTCGAGCCAACTCCCAAGGAGCTACATTTCTCTCGGCTCAATCAACCATCCTTTATCCATTTGCTAACATAATAACAATATATGAGAAGTGATCAATCGACGAGACATTTTACTGATGTGTATTTGTGTAGTGTGAGAAAAACAACAAACTTTGAACATGATGTTAATGTATTTCGCCCCGCGGGCCGAGGAAGTAAAGGAGGCCCTTCCTTGAGGATAGTAGGGAAAGGAAATGAAGGACAACTTGTCTTGAGCGGGGTGAATGGAAGGGAAAAGGAAAAAGGAAAACAAGCAAGAAGGAAACCATGCAAAGAACTAGAGGAGAAGCTTATCTTAAGGGTGCTAGGAAGAATAGAGAAATGGTAGATGAACTTGTTATCACTCAAAATGCATTTCTTCAAAAATAACGTTGGCGATCTAGTTGATGCTTCATAGATACATTATGGGATGGACTTGTCAAAATTCTTCATTTGAAATTGACAATTTGGGATGGACTTGTCAAAATTCTTCATTTGAAATTGACAATTTGTGGATACATTAGCAGATACTAGCATTGTTGGTTTGTGGATACATCTTGATCAGGATGAACTTACCATCTTTTAGTTCATCATTTGGCATTGATGGTTCGTGATTGCTAAAGTCAGTGTTATGACATTTGTGTCGTTCTTGGCTCAAGGGTTGAGGATTGTACATGTTCTTGTCAGGTGGTTTTCATAGCATGTGTATTAAGAGGGAATATCACGTCTATTTTAGTGCACAGAGAGACATGTTCTCAACATAGGAATTTTTTAGTAGGTTCCTCTACTTTTGCTTTTGCCAGGTCACCCCATGCATTTGAATGAAATTCAATGTTTGCACTATGCATGGGAGGATGATGGTAGTTAGATTCTTGAATTGGGCTTTTTTATAAAGTTTATAGTTTTAGAAACTTTTCCCTTTTAGCAACTGGAGACATTTTTGGGCACCTAATTGATAGTTTCCTAAATGGCCCCTTTCATACTTTAAAGATTTATAATCATAAAATTTCTAGTTTTAGAAAGTTTATCTCTCTTGAAGTATGATGTTATATTTGGATAACCCTTTTTGATATGTGCATGTGGTTTTGTGTTTGTGGCATTTTGAGGTAGTCAAGGTCTTGGCCAAAATTGGTCAAGCCTAGGTCTAAAAATTGAATTTATGCAGTCGAGGGCTCTTTTGCATGTAGGAGAGTAAATGTCGTCGAGTTCTGGTATTGATGATAGAAATACAAATGAAGTTGTCACACATACATGTTGATTTTTAAAGAATCATGTAAACCTAGGGGAGGCACTAGCAGTGTTGATGTCCCCCTTTTTTCCATAGCACCACATTCCAAACGGACCACCAAGTTGTCTAGATGACCAACCTCCATGTTATTTTGACAGTTGATATGCAAAATGCTATGAACTCGATTTGCTTCAGCAGTTCCATGATTCAAATTTGCAATCTACCTCATATTATATCTAGGATGTAAATTGTTTTCTTATCTTACAAAATTATAAGCATTGAATCTCTTAGTATTATACATTCATAACACCGTAAAATACTATAACCTCAAGGCCCATGAACATAACATAATTTTTGGCTTGATTATTAGAAACCGAATTGGGGTTTCAAGTGCTTTTCCATTAGAAACTAATAAGATACCCCACCCATGCCAACCCAATTATGTCATATGTATTACATAAAAATGAAAAAGTAAAAAGAACATAAATTGGAAAAGAAAAAACACTTCCAATTTTAACGATAACCTAACTAAATTATTTGGATGGAAAAGTCGCCCCTAGTTTTCTATGAATTAGAGAATGTCTTATTCTTAAATTCCCCCCACCAAAGGTCAAATAATCCATTTTAATTGGAAAAAGTGGAACATTTAGTGAAATACTACTCGTCTCAATATATGGCACGAATAATTGAGTGTCAAAGGTCTATGGTACACTATATAAGCTTTCCAAACCATTTATCGGGTTTATTTATCAACCATGGAAACATTCTAGGCTAATTATGAATTAAATTTCTTTGAATCATCATGGTAGGTCGATGGAATAGGGGTATTATGTATGTTAGAATTGAGAGGATTAAAGTAATTTATAAGGATCACAATGCCAACAATTTTTTGATTTTTTAATACAGTGGGGTTGACACCATAATAACAGTGGTTTCATTGATTAAAGATTATATTAGGTGTCATAGAAACTACAGGCGTTAACGAGGTGTCCTACATGCATCAACACAGATTTACCACTTCATGCATTCAATGTGTATTCGTTGATTGTGAAAAGAGCAACAGTCCAGTGTCGCTAACTGAAGTTCAAGCTACCAAGTTCTGTTTTCTGCTCGGTTCGTTTGGGTATAAAAAGATATAGTTTCTGACTACCGATCAAGCTTTCAAATAGTGAACGCAGGACTGGGGAAGAATAACCCACCAGATCATTTAGTAGCAGCAGATAATGATGTTGATAAGGGAGAATGAAAAGCCTAATTCAATGCGTCGAGGTTCCAAAACCAAACCTGATTGGAGAGAAATAAGAAGAAATTGGCTTTCTTGGTATTTGAAACAGTTACAACATTTGTGCCATAAATATACCTATAAAAATCTTTAAACAGAATGGGAGCTTGTTTTTCAATTGAGGGAAGTCTGTCACAGATGGCAAATGTCTTCGAAATTAAAGAAAGGGAAGGGAAAAATTGATACTCTTGTTCTATATGCTGTTGCAATAAGACGACAGCGTGTAAGTCCTTTTGAAATGGCTAATCAAGATAGATTTTAAATATTCAGGGTTTCATCCTTCAAATCGAGTAGGTCTCAATGTAGGTTTGAGGTCGAACTTGTAGTGACTAATGTTACGAATAGTTAATCTAGGTCTAGCGATTCATGGTGTGCATTGCAATGAAATACTCTTTTTGTAATGGAGGATTTTGTTGCTAATGTTGAGCAATTTCTTTTTTAGTATTTTAGATGGTTTAAACAAATAGAAATATATCATTGACTAGATTGAATCATCTACATTGCCGAGTTTAGGATAACAATTTAATGAAGTGTTAACGTCTTCTAAAAACTAATTGTCCATGAATTAATCCTATTTAAACATGTTTTACTTTAATGGTTTCAAGAAAGCATTGAATTTACAAAGAATACCCAGGGATTGCCACTAATAATTTTTCAGCATAAGCTAATGGCTTCAATGACGCTGAAATGGTTCCTGAAGCAGCTCTTATTCTTGTTGGAAAATGTAATTACTCACAGATCTATACTTGATCTCCAGCCGACTCTGTCAGAGTCTGTAGAAGCCACGATCTTGTCTATCAGTCTGACAAGAAGGAAAAGTCCACATGTAGGCAGCGTAATTCAATCGAATTTATTTCAAAAGCTAAGTTGTTAGGTAGATAGTTATTGCAGTGTTTAATGGAAAGTAAGTCGGCAAGTAAGTCGGTCTATGCTGAAGCAATTTTCAGATTGCCTATAAATAGAAGAAGCATTTTGTAATTTAGTTTACAGACAAACACAGGAACACAGACATAAGAGAGACATTAGACAGCAGAGGAACTCTGGGTGAGAAAGAGAAGTCGAAGCTCAAGCTTCTGTGCATTTGATTTAGTCGAAGAGCTGAAGCTCTGTGGACCGACGAGTTTGTAATAGACAAGTTCGTATTACTTTGTATTTCCGCATAGTTAAATATATGAAATAGTTTGTGGTTGAATGCATGATTATTTGGCCACTCATATTTCCAGATTTACTTATGTAAATGTCTTTTACAATTAATGATAAGTAAAAGAACAAGAACCCATAAAAATCTCACCGCGTGAAAGTTCGAGGTTTTACGGCACCCTGGTCGATTCAAATCTTCCTACATATTTGGGCTTATGTTTTTGTTATAAGTTATTTGGATTTGTAAAAGTGAGTAGTTTACTTCATCTTACTCACGGGTAGAATCATTTGTAAATTCTTAAGTCTTTAGACTAAGAAATATATTCTATCATTCTAATCGCAGAGAAGTTTGATCGCATCAAGCATCAACTTGATCGCAGATAAGTTGATCGCATCAAGCATCAACTTGATCGCAGATAAGTTGATCGCAGGTATCAACTTGATCACAGATAAGTTGATTGCACATATCAACTTGATCGCAGGTATTAACTTGGTCGCAGTAAAAAAAGGTGGTCGCAATAAAAACAGGTTGGAGTTAAAAAAAGTGAAATTATTTTCTTTTAAATATTGACTGAGCCCTAAACCCAAGTTTAGTCGGCTCGGTTTTTGCTAACTGGTATCAGAGCAAGGTATATAACAGCCCAAGATTTTAGGAAAGAAATCTTGTCCTAAAAAGAGGAAATTAATTTTATACGGAAAGTTAATTAAAAATTAAAAATGGCTTCCACTTCTGGTTCATTGCAACCTCCAAGTTTTACAGGAAAGAATTATGAATATTGGTCTTTAACAATGAAGGCTTTATTCAGAGGACAAGATGTCTGGGAGATAGTCCAGCATGGTTATGCAGAACCAGCAGACATGGTAGCATATAACAATCTCTCACAGGCTAAGAAAGATGTCTTGAGAGAACAGAGGAAGAAAAATGGAAAAGCTCTGTTCTTCATACATCAAGCTATGCATGAGAGCATACTCCCAAGAATAGCAGCAAAGATTAATGCCAAGGAAGCATGGGATACATTGGAGACTGCCTATCAAGGTTTGGATAAGGTAAAGACATCCAAGCTGCAGATTCTGAGAAAATATTTTGAATCTCTGTGCATGAAAGATTTAGAGAATGTAGACATATTCTACACTAGAGTTGTTGGGTTGATAAACCAACTAAAATCTCATGGAGAACCCGTATCAGACCAAAGGGTTGTTGAAAAAATTCTCAAAAGTCTTCCCCCAAGATTTGAAAATTTGGTTGTGACCTTAGAGGAACACACAAACATGGCGACATTCAGCATTGATGAGCTGCAAGCTTCACTCATCAATCATGAACACAGAATCAGCAGATCACAGACATCACTGGAAGGTGCATTTGCAGCACAGTCATCCATAAGCCATGGTAGAGGCAGGGGGAGAAACAAATTCAGAGGCAGAGGAAGAAGTTCTTCAAGAGGAGGACGAGGTAGAAGTCCTGCAAATGTCAGTGGCAGAGGAGATAACCAGAACCCAAGTCAGCCAAGTGGCCAGAGGTTTGATAAATCAAAAATTCAATGTCATTACTGTAAGAAGTTTGGTCATTATGCATATGAATGCAGGAAGAAGCAATATGACCAAGGAAGACAAATCCAAAGTCAGTCGACCAGCACCAACACTTCGACAAGTGCAATGTTAATGGCATCAACATCTCCACTTGAATGCAATGTTGTTCAAGAAATTCCACATGAGATATGGTGCTTAGACTCAGGATGCAGCAACCACATGACTGGTAATTTAAATCTATTCTCCAGTCTAGATACTTTAGTTAAAACTGATGTTACACTTGGAAATAATGTCCAAGTTACTGTCTTAGGAAAAGGAACTGTTGATATTCTAACCAAACAGGGGGAGAGTAAGTATATCCCTAATATCTATCATGTTGAAGGTATGAAACATAATCTGTTAAGCATTGGATAGTTGTTACAAAAGGGCTATAGAGTCTACATGGAAGATGAACACTGTGTGATCAAAGACAAGCGTCCAAGCAACCAGCTGATAGAAAAAGTGCCAATGACAAGAAACCGCTTGTTTCCATTGAGGATAGTTCCCAACATAAAAGGGAAGATAAAGACAGGAGCTGCATTCAAGGCAGAAAGTGAAGAAACAGTCAAGATTCTCGACAAGAGAGAAAATTGCAGTGCTAATTTGCAAGCTGCATTTCAGACAGAAGTTCAGGATGAATCCTGGTTGTGGCATTTCAGATTTGTACATCTGAATTTTGGTGGGCTGAAGCTACTGCACACAAAGAATATGGTGAAGGGATTACCATTGATCGACAGACCAGAGAGAGTTTGTGAAGGCTAAATTTTTGGCAAGCAGCACAGAGAGACATTTCCAGTCGGAAAGTCCTATAGAGCACGCACACCACTTGAAATTGTGCACTCTGACATCTATGGTCCAATGCAGACATCATCCATTGGTGACTGCAAATATTTTCTAACCTTTATTGATGACTACTCAAGAAATACATGGGTATATTTCTTGACACACAAATCTGATACATTTGGCTATTTCTAGCAGTTCAAGGCACTCGTGGAGAACCAGAGTGGACACCACATCAAGATCTTAAGGATTGACAGAGGAGGTGAATATGTTTCAAATGAATTTCTGAATTTTTGCAAGACCCATGGCATACAGAAACAATTCACTGCACGGTATACACCTCAGCAGAACGGTATTGCCGAAAGAAAGAACAGAACCATCATGGAGATGGCACGCAGCATGTTGGCAGCCAAGCATTTGCCAAACGAGTATTGGGGTGAAGCAGTCGCAACTGCTATATACATTATGAACCGATGTCCAACAAAGAGTGTGAAGAACAAAGTTCCCCAAGAAGCATGGACAGGTATGAATCATAGTGTCTCACATTTAAAAGTTTTTGGTTGTGTTGCGTATGCTCATATTCCAGATGAGCTGAGAAAGAATCTAGACAAGAAGGAA
>LPNX010071364.1:68825-141956 GCA_001517045.1 Pseudotsuga menziesii | reverse complement strand
GACCTTGGTATTATGTATTCAACTTCAGAAAATTTTAAACTCATTGGTTACACTGACAGTGACAATGGAGGCAGCATAGATGACAGGAAAATCACATCTGGATATACATTTCATTTTGTTACAAGTGTTGTTTCATGGGCTTCAAAGAAACAGCCCATAATAACTCTATCTTCAGCTGAAGCAGAGTATGTTGCAGCAACAAGTGCTGCATGTCAAGCTGTCTAGATGAGAAGAGTCTTAAAAGACTTGTCATAGAACCATCAAGAACCGACAACAATCTTCTGTGACAACAATTCAGTCATAGCATTATCAAAGAATCATGTGTTTCACAAGAGAACCAAGCACATCGATACAAGGTTTCATTTTATAAGAGAGTTGGCAAACGACAAGGAAATTTGTTTGGAATTTTGCAGGTCTGAAGACCAACTTGCCGACATCTTCACAAAGCCATTGGCAAAGGACACATTCCAGTATCTGCGTATTTATCTTGGAATGACAAGTTCTCCACAGTGAACTCTGTCATAAACAGAGCATGTTTAAGCTCTAGAACATTTTGTAAATTTTGTTTTAAAAACTCCATCTGCTTATAATTAAGGGGGAGTGTTGGAAAATGTAATTACTCGCAGATCTATACTTGATCTCCAGCCGACTCTGTCAGAGGCTGTAGAAGCCACGATCTTGTCTATCAGTCTGACAAGAAGAAAAATTCCACATGTAGGCAGTGTAATTCAATCGAATTTATTTCAGAAGCTAAGTTGTTAGGTAGATAGTTATTGCAGTGTTTAATGGAAAGTAAGTCGGCAAGTAAGTCGGTCTATGCTGAAGCAATTTTTAGATTGCCTATAAATAGAAGAAGCATTTTGTAATTTAGTTTATAGACAAACACAGGAACACAAACATAAGAGAGACATTAGACAGCAGAGGAACTCCGGGTGAGAAAGAGAAGTCGAAGCTCAAGCTTCTGTGCATTTGATTTAGTCGAAGAGCTGAAGCTCTGTGGACCGACGAGTTTGTAACAGACAAGTTTGTATTACTTTGTATTTCCGCATAGTTAAATATATGAAATAGTTTGTGGTTGAATTCATGATTATTTGGCTGCTCATATTTCCATATTTACTTATGTAAATGTCTTTTACAATTACTAATAAGTAAAAGAACAAGAACCCATAAAAATCTCACCGCGTGAAAGTTCGAGGTTTTACGGCACCCTGGTCGATTCAAATCTTCCTACATATTTGGGCATATGTTTTTGTTATAAGTTATTTGGATTTGTAAAAGTGAGTAGTTTACTTCATCTTACTCACAGGTAGAATCATTTGTAAATTCTTAAGTCTTTAGACTAAGAAACATATTCTATCATCCTAATCACAGAGAAGTTTGATCGCATCAGGCATCAACTTGATCGCAGATAAGTTGATCGCATCAAGCATCAACTTGATCGCAGATAATTTGATCGCAGGTATCAACTTGATCGCAGAAAAGTTGATCGCACATATCAACTTGATCGCACATATCAACTTGATCGCACGTATTAACATGGTCTCAATTAAAAAAGGTGGTCGCAGTAAAAACAGGTCGGAGTTAAAAAAAAGTGAAATTATTTTCTTTTAAATATTAACTGAGCCCTAAACCCAAGTTTAGTTGGCTTGGTTTTTGCTATCAATTCTGCACGACTTTGGCGTTGGAACAAGCGGGAGCCAACGTAGAAGCGTAGAGTCAGCTCTAGAAGGCCATACTTCTTGATCTCCAAGAGCTCTTGGTAGCAACTCGTAGCGAATGGGATGAAGCACGAGAGAATGTGTTGAAACTCTAGAAGAGTTTGGCAGAATATTGCAATTATATGCATGCAACGAATGCACAGCAACATGCCATGTCTAACGATCGATCCCAGTTTCCCAACGGAGAACGTAATGTGAACTAGTTGAACCCATATACAATATTGCATTACACTAGTTTCTCTTCTCAGTCAGCTCAACCGCCTTCGCCTCCCGCCGAACACTTCAATTCCGTGCATCTTGACCTCCGACTAGACATCGACCTGCACCAACTTACTACTTTGTGTTCAAGTGTCCACCGTTCGAATCTCACGGAAATAAAATATGAACCGTTTTATCACCACTAGGAGTAGAAGCCAAGTTTAGTCAAATGGCAAGAATTCTTGGCCAAAATTGAGCCGACTAAACTTTGAGTTATTAAAAATTAATTCTCACGCTGACCTCTTTTTCTTTTTCTTACTTTTCTGGTGAAACTTGTCTAACTCCCAGCTAGACAAGTTTATTAACTTCACTTCGACCACTAGTCTGTTGACCTCTTTACTTCACTTCTTCGACCACTAGTCCATTTCACTCGACAACTTGTCGGTTTTACTCGATCGATTTACTTGGACTCACTTTCCCTAGTGTGGTTTTAGTCACAATTTACAAAGTATGTTTCTTAGTCTAAAAGACTTAAGAAATTACAAATGCTCTTCATCTGTGAGTAAGATAAGTAAAAATGCACACATTAACAATTCAACTTAACTTATAAAAACATATAGCCAAATATTTAGGAAGACTTGAGTGGACCACTATGTGGTAAAACCTGAAACTTTCACGTGATGAGAAATTTAAGGATTCTTGTTCTTTCACTCAACTGTAATTGTAAAAGACATTTATACAAGTAAATATGGAAGAAATGTGTATCTAAATAAAAATGCATTTAACCATAAACTATTTCATATAAATAACTTGCCCAGAAATAACAAAGGTAATACAAACTTATCGATCCAAACTTGTTGGCTCACCGACTCATCCTATAAAGAGCTTCCGATCCAAACTTGTCGGCTCACCGACTCATCCTATAAAGAGCTTCCACTCTTTGATAGAATCACACAGAGAAGCTTGAGCTTCGGCATAATTATTTCATCACTCTCTACTATCCTCTGAGCTCTCTCTTTCTCTCTATTGTGTCTTGTGACTTAAATTACAATCTTCTTCTTCTATTTATAGAAAACCTGAAAATTCCTTCTACGTGAATCGAATGGTTCACCATTAAAGCCTGTAATAACTAGCTACCTAACAACTTAGCTTCATAAATTAATTCGACTGGTTTACATTGCCGAATCATGGATTCTTCACTCTTGTCAGTCTGACCGGCAAGATCTGGATTGATACGGACTCTGGCCGAGTCGGCTAAAATCGGATATGGATATGCAAGTAATTACTTTTTCCAACACTCCCCCTTAATTATGAGTAAATGGGTATTTTTTTTTTTTAAACAAAATTTACAAAATGTTGCAGAGCTTAAACATCCTCTGTGCATGATAGAGTTAACTGTGCAAAACTTGTCATTCCAAGATAACTATGTAGATACTGGAATGTGTCATTTGTTAATGGTTTTGTAAAGATGTCTGCATGTTGATATTCAGACCTGCAAAATTTCAAACAAATTTCCTTGTTGTTCACCAACTCTCTTATGAAATGAAACCTTATGTCAATGTGGTTGGTTCTCTTGTGAAACACATCATTCTTTGATAATTCTATGGCTGAAATGTTGTCGCAGAAGATGGTTGTCGGTTCTTGATGGTTCTATGACAGGCCTTTTAACACTCTCCTCATCCAGACAGCTTGACATGCAACACTTGTAGCTGCAACATACTCTTCTTTTGCTGAAGACAAATTTACTTTGGGTTGTTTCTTTGAATCCCATCAAACAACCCCTGTACAGAAATGAAATGTGTACCCAAATGTGCTTTTCCTGTCATCTATACTTCCTCCATTGTCACTGTCAGTATAGCCAATGAATTTAAAATTTTCTGAGGTTGAATACATAATGCTAATGTCTTTTGTGCCACTGACATACCTCGGGATTCTTTTACCTACTTACCAACATGATTCTTTTGGTGACTCCATGAATCTTGAGATCAAACTTACTCCATACATGATGTTCGGTCTTGTCGTTGTCAAATACATAAGGTTTCCTACAAGCCTTTTGAATAGTGTAGGATCTACAATTGATCCTCCATCATCCTTGCTCAATTTTAAACCTGTTATTACTAGTGTTGGGGTTGTCTTGCAATTAGACATGTTAAATGTTTTTAAAACTTCACTTGCATACTTTTTCTGTGATATAAAAATACCACTTTCAGACTGCTGAACTTCAATGCCTAGAGAAAACTTCATGAGTCCCAGATCATTCATTTCAAATTCACTTTCCATGATTGCTTTAAATTCATCTATGCCAAAGTCACCAGTAAATATTAAATCATCTACATATAGGAAGAAAATTAATATCTTACCTTGCTCATTGACTTTGGTATACAATGCCGGTTCATTTTCGCTTCTCTGAAATCCATTTTTAGTGAGATAGGAATTAATCCGACTGTACCAAGCTCTAGGAGCTTGCTTCAAACCATATAGTTCATTTTTCATCCTGTACACTTTATGCTCTTGACCTGAAACTTCATACTCTTGTGGTTGTTCCACATATACTTCCTCTTCTATATAGCCATTTAAGAATGCCAACTTAACATCCATTTGATGAATAGGCCATTTGTTTTGTGCAACAATGACCAAGACTGTTTTGATTGTATCCATGCGTGCAACAGGTGCAAATGTTTCATTGAAGTCTATGTCGGGTTGCTTTGTGAACCCTCATGCTACCATTATTTCCTTGTGCTTCTACACATTCCCATCGGCATATTTCTTTGTCTTGTAAATCCAGTTGACACTGATTACATCTTTGTCTTTTGGTACATCTACTAGCTCCCATGTCTGGTTCTTATCAATGCATTATATTTATTCACCCATGGCTTGTGCCCATACTTTTTCTTCGAAAACTTCTTCAAATGTTAGTGGATCATATATAGGACAAAATAATGCAAAGAGAGAGCATGAATTTCGTGTACCAGCTTCATATATCTCACGCAGAATTTTTGTCTTCATCGGTTCTATCGATGTCGACTTTAATGAAATGCTTGATGGAGTCTGATGTCCTCTTGGTGTGCTCATAGATGTAGCCTGAGTTGCAACTTCTATCGATAGTCCTTGTGTTGAGCCATGTCATGGTGTCATGGGATTGGATGGTGCTATGACCAGTTGAATTACTTGTAGTATTTGAACAACTTCCTCCTCCATGTCATCATTGTCGGCATTCGACACAATCTTGACATTTGTGTCGACAGTTCCATTCCATGATTCGTTCTCGACAAATTGAACATCTCGACTGATTATCACTTTCCTTGTGACAGGATCATACAACTTGTATGCTTTTGTGTCTTCAGAATAGCCGACAAAAATATATTTATGTCCCTTCATGTCTAGCTTCTTTATCGGCTCATCTGGAACGTGAGCATATGCAACACAACCAAAAACATTTAAATGAGAAAAACTATGATTCATACCTGTGCATGCTTCTTGGGGAACTTTTTTCTTCACACTCTTTATCGGACACCGGTTCATAATGTATACAACAGTTGAGACTACTTCACCCTAATATTCATTTGGCAAATTCTTGGATGCCAACATGCTGCGCGCCATCTCCATGATGGTTCTGTTCTTTCTTTCGGAAATACCGTTTTGCTGAGGTGTATATCGTACAGTGAATTGGTTTTGTATGCCATGGGTCTTACAAAAATTTAGAAATTCATTTTAAGCATATTCACCTCCTATGTCAGTCCTTAATATATTGATGTGGTGTCCACTATGGTTCTCCTCGAGGGCCTTGAACTGTTAAAAATAACCAAATGCATCAGATTTATGTTTCAAAAAATATAACCATGTTTTTCTTGAGTAGTCATCAATAAAATTTAGAAAATAATTGCATCCACCAATGGATGATGTCTACATTGGACCACAAATATCAGAGTGCACAAGTTCAAGTGGTGTGCGTGTTCTATATGACTTTTCGACTGGAAAAGTCTCTCTGTGCTTCTTTCCAAATATGCATCCTTCACAAACCCTTTCTGGTCTATCGATCAATGGTAATCCTTTCACCATATTATTTATGTGCAGTAGCTTCAGCCCACCAAAATTCAGATGTCCAAATTTAAAATGCCACAACCAAAATTCATCCTGAACTTTTGTTTGAAATGCAGCCTACAAATTAGCGCTGCCATTTTCTTTCTTTTCGAGGGGATCAACTGTTTTTTTACTTTCTGCCTTGAATGCAACTCCTTTTTTTGTCTTCCCTTTCATGTCGGAAACTATCCTCAATGGAAACAAGCGATTGCTTGTTATTAGCACTTTTGCTATCAGCTGGTCGCTTGGATGCTTGTCTTTAATCACACAGTGATCATCTTCTATGTAGACTCTATAGTCTTTTGTATCAGCTTCCTAATGCATAACAAATTATGTTTCAGAACTTTTGACATGGTAGACATCAGGGATATAATTACTCTCCCCCTTTTTGGTTATAAAATCAATAGTTCCTTTTCCTAAAACAGTAACTTGGACATTGTTTCCAAGTGTAACATCAGTTTGAACTAAATTGTTTAGACGAGAAAACAAATTTAAATTACTAGACATGTGGTTGCTGCATCTTGAATCTAAGTACCATATGTCATGTGGAGTTTCTTGAACAACATTACATTCAATTTGAGATGTCGATGCCATTAACATTGCACTTGTCAGAGTGTCGGTACTAGTCGACTGATTTGGTATTTTCCTTCCTTGGTAATATTGTCTCTTCCTGTATTCACATGCATAATGACCAAATTTCTTACAATAATGACACTGAAATTTTTATTTATCAAACCTCTAGCCACTTGGATGACTTGAATTCTGATACTCTTGCCTACCACTGACATTTGCATGGCTTCTCCCTCGTCCTCCTCTAGAAGAACTTCGTCCTCTACCTCTAAAGTTGTTTCTCTCCCTACCTCTACCACGACTTATGGATGACAGTGCTGCGAATGCACCTTCCAATGATATTTGTGTTCTACCGAGTCTGTGTTCATGATTGATGAGTGAAGCTTGTAGCTCATCAATAGTAAATATCGACATGTTTATGTGTTCTTCCAAGGTCACGACCAATTTTTCAAATCTTGGGGGAAGACTTCTGAGAATTTTTTCAATCACCCTTTGGTATTCTATTGCTTCTCCATGAGATTTCATTTGGTTTATTAAACCAACAAATGTGGTGTAGAATGAGTCTACAGTCTCTGAATCTTTCATGGACAGAGATTAAAAATCTCTTCTCAGAATCTGCAGCTTGGATGTCCTTACCTTATCCAAACCTTAATGCGTGGTCTCTAATGTATCCCATGCCTGCTTGGCATTAATTTTTTATGCTACTCTTGGGAGTATGCTTTCATGCATGGCTTGATGTATGTAGAACATAGATTTTCCATCTTTTTTCCTTTGTTCCCTCAAGCCATCTTTCTCAGCTTGTGTGAGATTTTTATATGCTGTCATATCTATTGGTTCTACATAACCATGCTGGACTATCTCCCAGACATATTAACCTCTGAAGAAAGACTTCATAGTTAGACACCAATATTCATAATTCTTTCCTGTAAAAATTGGAGTTTGTAATAAACCAGAAGTGGAAGCCATTTTTTAATTTTTTATTTTCCTTAGAAAATTACTTTTCCACTTTTAGGACAAGATTTCTTTCCTAAACCTTGCTCTGATACTAGTTAGCTAAAACCGAGCCGACTAAACTTGAGTTTACCGCTCATTTATTAAAAATTAATTTTCATGTTGACCTCATTTTATTTCTCTTACTTCTTGAGTGAAACTTGTCTAACTCTCAACTAGAATTTTTTTTCAAATTTGGTCAACCTTTTAGACTCGACTCTTTTACTTCGACAAGTTCTTACTTGTCGGTTCTACCGACAGTTACTTCGACCACTTATCGGTGACTTCACTTTGACCACTAGTCGGTTGACCTCTTCGACCACTTGTCGGTTTCACTCGACAACTTTCGGTTTTGCTCGACCGATTTACTTGGACTCACTTGCCTTGGTTTTAGTCGGAATTTACAAAGTATGTTTCTTAGTCTAAAAGACTTAAGAAATTACAAATACTCTTCACCTGTGAGTAAGATGATGTAAAGATGGACACATTAACAATTCAAGGCAGCTTATAAAAATATATACCTAAATATTTAGGAAGAGTTGAGTTGTGCCGTAAAACCTAGAATTTTCACGAGATGAGAATTTTAAGGATTCTTGTTCTTTCACTCAACCGTAATTGTAAAATACATTTACACAAGTAAATATGGAAGAAATGTGCAGCTAAATAAACCTCCATTCAACCATAAACTATTTCATATAAATAAATTGTCCAGAAATAACAAAGGTAATACAAACTTGTCAGCTCACCCAATGATCCTTTTATAGAACTTTGGCTCTTTGATAGAATCACACACATAAGCTTGAGATTTGACACAATTCTTTCTTCACTCTCTACTATCCTCCTGTGAGCTCTCTCTTGTGACTTAAATTAAAATCTTCTTCTTCTATATATAGGAAACCTAAAAATTGGTTCTACGTGAATCGACTAACTTGACATTAAAGACTGTAATAACTATCTACCTAACAAATTAGCTTCAAAAATTAATTCGACTTGTTTACATTGACAAATCGTGGAGTTTTTACTCTTGTCCAGACTGACTCACAAGATATCGAGATATCGAGTAATTTCTTTTTCCGTCAAGAATCACAGCAACAACACCAGGTCAAATCCCATCTCCTGGCCTATTCTCGGGTGCAGCCGAGAAACCATGCCTGCCCATATTCCATAACCACTTACATTAAAGGTTTTTCATACGTCTAGAAGTCCACCGCCACCATGGCAATAACACCCCAAAGTTAACAGCCAATAGCGTTCAAAACAAATGACATTAAATATATTATTTAATAAAATTTAATAAAAAATCGAAAACTATGCGATGAAAGATTGGATAAAACTTAAAAAATTCAGAAGTCAAGGTTCAACTCTTGTCAAAGTTCAACTCATGAAGAGTTGATGCCAAAGGAACACAAAGTTTCTTGGCCTTCGGAAACGACTAATAATGAATCCAATTCCAACAATAACTAATAATAACTACTATTTGAGAATCCACTAATACCATAGTAAACAATAAATCCAATTCCAACAACAACCAGCTAGTAAATAATAAATCGAATTTCAACAACAACTAAAAATATTCAAAAGATAACTATAATCTTATTAAACGCTCACATAATATGCATCGTTTAAAGAAATACTATACTTAATCAACATTATCAAACACAGAACATCACTTATCTTTAAATTTTATACTAGATCCACCTAATCCCGAATGATAGCCATGAAATAGGTTGACCTGTTCGAAAACAGTAGCTTGTAAAATGAAAAATGAATATAAGAAGACATAACAACAGTTTAAGAGATGCCAAAATTAAAATAAATTTTCCCTCTCGACAAAATAAAGAAAAGAGGAAATTCAAGATATTACTTGCGAATTTTGTTTATCTAACCAAAGATGGACTGAGCTCCAATCGAGAAGAGAAAATGTGAAAAAACAAAACTGGACTGAACCTCATAAAACACAACAATATACATTCCACAAGAGCTAAACAAACAAGAACAGGCTAAACAAACAAAAACAAGAAGGATGAGCACTAAAACTGCATATTCCCTGCCAATGAACTTGTATTTTGAATTGCAATTGGATAGTGATATCTTATTGAATTGTAATAGGCGTTGTGCATGCCAATTTGTTAATGGCCTTAGAACAAGTAATCCATGCTTTTGTATTTCTTTTTGTGATCGTTATCATCATTAATTTTCTTTGTGTGATTGTTATCATCATCAATTTGTAGAGAAATACATTATCATCAATTTGTTAGAGAAACTCATTATGTCAGTAATGTTTTGTTGAAGGGATTCATCAATAAACCAAGAAGGAATGTTGATGTTCTTATGATCTATTTTTTTCAAGATTGTGTAGTATACTATCTCTTTGGTTTTTGTTTGTACTCTACATACATACATTTTGTATAGCTCACTTTAAGAGAATAATATTTATGATGGAAATTCAAATGAGTAGTCATAAGTAGAGTGTTAGATAAGGAAAGGAAGGTTACGCTTACCCTGTGTATATCAGAGGGGTGAAGTAGTTGCTCCCCTAAGCTACAGGAACTTTCCACCTCTTCTTAAAGAAATTTTTTGTGAAATTAATTGCTTGTTTGAAAATAATTCTTTTAAGTGACCATTAAAATTTTTAAGTGGAAGCGAAAATTACTCAAGGTTCCTTTAACTGCTCGGTGAACCAAAAGGGAAAAGAAGCTCGTTTTCGAGTATGTACTACCCGAGGTGACAACAATGGGGCATCCTGCCATGGCTCAGAAAGAATGATATCTTCAAAAACCTTGGAAAATGAGTAGAACAATATCTTACCAAAGGAAAACTCAAAAGTAGGTATTAATTATCAACACAATTGTAAGACAATGAGATTTGATGTACATGCTTCAAAATTTACATGGAGGTAAGCTTCTTTCTAATTATAATGGTTATGTATGATTTCTATTTTCTACCTGAAAAATACCAACATGGAAGGTTTTTCTTGAAAGATAGACTCCACGAATGCGAGTTTAAGCGATGCTGCAACCTTTATCACTGGCCTCCAAATTAAGGTCTTTGTACCACCTACTTCGTTGCACTCTCAGGTATAATAATATTTATCCCATTATTCTGTAATACTCTCATCTGAATATGCCATTACATATCATAAACCTGTCAAATTTGCTTAGTGTTTACTAACAAACCTACTCCAACTTTCTAGTAAAATTTAAGCAAAATCAAACTTAAAAAATGACATAAAGTAGAAAAAGAAATGGTAAGCCTTGATTTGGACAGTGAACCAGCTTTCATTATTGTGGAAAAAATACACAGAACCCGTCTAGATTACTTTTCATGCACAACTACACTTGTAGAAAAGATAATTCAAAACATCTACAACCATGCAAAACATGACCCTTCATTAACCCAACTTAAAACATTGAAATGTATTATATATTCAATTGCAAACAAAGATAATTGACTTACTTTTTAAAGGTCCGCAAGAGTGCTTGCAATTGGGCTTTACAATTATCATGTACACTTTCATTAATGGTAATGAAACAAATTTTTTTATAAATACAGGGTCAATTTTAATCAATCATATTAATCCACTTTTAGATAATGAAATACAATAATATTAATACATCTTTAAATAATGCAATAAATATATAAGTTAAAACTTTTGATTACAATATATTAATTTATAAGAAATTAATATAATTTTGTATGTATATTTGAGAAATATTTATCAAGATAAAATAAATGATGTTGATTTATTATTCCCATTTTTCAATTTGATATTATTTATATTTTTCAATTTAAAAAAAAAGGTAAGATGCTGATTTATTATTCACATTTTCCAATTTGTAAAAAAAAGAAGAGTCAAAATATTTATACAAAATATAAATAATTTTTAAATTTTATTATACTCATAATTAAAATAATAATTCAAATAAGATGCAAATATATCTTCCCATCACATTGTACGTATATAGTTATGTTGCATGTGTATCTTCGAATGCAAATATGAATATACCACTATAACTATAAGTCTATGATATGTAGCTAATGCATATTGGCTTTAGTTGACACTTTTAAAGCATATCAACACAAGGCCTCGAATGTGGCGTTCAATTTCAAACATTATTCTTCTGCATTTGTTTTTCAAAACCTTTGGATTTTGACAGATTGGAATGTTGCGGAGCATAGAAAAGGTTCGGTCCATCTAAATTTATGTGCGTAGCCAGAAAAAAAAATGTCCTATAGGTAGGTTGTTACTTCTAAAATCCTCTCGTTGCCAGATAGTTTGTTATGTTGGCAAACCGAGGTTTGCAATGAGATAGCAAACAGGTGTTCATCCAGGTATGAATTCTAAATAACCTCCCCATTTGCATTATTAGTCATGCTGGATAAAAGAGAAATATGCAACACTCTAATTGCCAGGCTTATCAAGAATGATTCGATAAAACATTTGCAGTAATAAAATTCGATAATGGTGTGTTCATAACACACTTACATAGATCAATTATCTGTATGTGCAACAATTTTATAACCAGTGATGTAATTTTTGCAATGCGTAGGATGCTAAAAAGAAATTTTTATCCGTGACTGTGTAATTAAGCTTTGTACTAGCAATATTTCCGATAATATCTTAAATGGCATATAGGTCTTAAAGCTATTTTGTCGTAGGATCCATTAGTTAGAAAAGTAGATGTAAGGAAACCACGTGGGCATACTTCTTTGAACTGCACAGCCCACCAACCTCGTATTGCAGGTTCAAGATATTGTCCAGATGGGTTGCTTCTTATATTGAAATATTCTGGCGATATTATAATTCCCTTTCTTTATATAATGTGAATCCTTCGGAGCTTCGATGGATAAGACAATATGTTCAGGTTTTAAGTAATGATGAATAGAACATCAGATACGATGACCAAACACTTGAAAATTGGAGGAAATCCCATTCAGACATCTCATACATAATCCGTTTGGAACTCAAGGCCTGCGATGGGGAAATAGCTGGATAATGGCATGCAATGCATCCTTAAAAATGCCAAAAAGATATGCTTGTGTCTTTGAAAGTGTGGAGGGATTCTTTGTCAAAAGAATGGAAAATCTTATTGGCAACGCACATGAGCCGTTCCACAAAATTGTGGGAATGCTGAAGGGATAAACTTTGGTTGGATACCTGCTTGGTACATCATAAAAACTAACCATACTTTCTTTAGATAAAAACTATATTAAATCCAAAGAATGTCCCCAACCTTCAAGTCAAGGAGATTGGGGTTTTATGCTAAGCTATATAACAGAATCCTGGAGAGATTGGGGTTTTATGCTAAGCTATATAACAGAATACTGGATTTTATTGTTACCTAAATCAGATTGTACATATACATATGCTTCTGGAAATAACTAGGGATTCCTTATATCAAATGATTAAGTGATTCTATGTTAACAACTTATGCTTGAAAGCAAGGCTATGTGATTAATTCAATAGAAAGCCGACAGGATTTAACTTCAATGGAAACTACCAATTTATTAATCGTTCGAAATTATGTGAAGATAAGGAAGACAATGAACTGGAAAAAAAAAGATTGCTTCCCTTTGGGAATCATTCCTGGACTATCCTTTTCGGATGTTCTAATTTTAGCTAAAAACTGTGCCATAAGCCTCCAACAAGGCTATGGCTGCCGTGAATTCCTTTTTCTCTCTCAGTCTTCCAGATTTCTAGTTTCACAAGATCAATGCAATTTGTGCAATGCAATAAGCAACATACTCAATGGGCAATGCCAACAATTGGCCATGGAGGCAATGGACAGTTGGTGGTACGAACAGTCTATTCGGGTCGCCTTTTCTATATGTAGTAAAAAGAACATAACAATGAAATCTTAACATAACATCATAACAATGAGATATTGTGCTCAATATTAACAGCGACTTGACATACATACATCCTTCACACAAACAAATTCCAGTTTACCTGTGACTCGCCTTGCAAGAATGTTTCCACTGTGCTCCCTGACACTTGTAGAACCCTTGCACTCTTCATTAGATTCTAGGAAAGCCAAGAAAAAGAAAGTATAGCGTGTGAAAGAATGGAGCAAACAGAAAACACCCTGACAAATGATTGCCTTCTCATTATTCACAGGTGTTTAAATAGGAAATACAAAACAATATTACTGTGGGTGAATACCACAGTTAAGTAAATACCGTCGTGGGTTACCTAACTCTCTAACCTAACTACCGGTGAGATTACTCTCTTCAACAGACCCCCTTAATCTCAACTAGCACTACATCATCAGCACTGTCTATGCCTAAGTGCTCTCTCTGATATACAAATGCAGATGTTCCCAATGGTTTGGTGAACATTAGCACTGTCTATACCTAAGTGCTCTCTCTGATATACAAATGCAGATGTTCCCAATGGTTTGGTGAACATGTCAGCTAATTGCTCCTTAGAGCCACAAAATAGTAAAGAAATTTGTTTTTCATTGACTAACTCACGAATGAAGTGATAGCGAGTGTCAATGTGTTTGCTTTTTCTATGAAATACATTATGTTTAGACAACTGTATTGCAGAGTTATTATCACTAAAAATAGAAGTGGGATCTTTTGGAGTGTGTCCCATATCTTTCAACAGCCTTCTTAGCCAAGCTGCATGGCAAGCTGCTGTTGTGGTTGCTACATATTCTGCTTCTGCAGAAGAGCTCACAATGAGCTGTTTCTGAGATGCCCAAGAGATCAGATTTGTACCCGAATGGAAAGCATAACTAGATGTGCTTTTCCTATCATCAAGACTACCTGTAAAATCACTGTCAGTGTACCTTGTAAGTGTACTATTTGGTGTATGAGTGTACCAGAGGCCATATCCAAGTGTGCCTGCAACATATCTCAGTATTCTTTTTCCAACATTCCAGTGAGAGTCTTTGGGAGACTCCATAAATTTGGATTTAAGAATGACAACATACACCAAATCAGGTCTAGTTACAGTCAAATACATTAAACTGCCTACCATTTGTTTATAGAGTGTATTGTTTACTGCTGGTTCATCACCATTCTTGGTTAACTTGGTGGCAAGAGCTATAGGGGTTTCTGCTGGTTTACATTTATCCATTCTGAATCTTTGCAAAATATCAGTAGCATACTTATGTTGGCATAAAAAAATACTTTTATCAGTTTGAGTAACTTCTAGGCCAAAGAAGTACTTCATTAGTCCTAGATCAGTCATTTCAAATTCTTTTTTCATGATTGTCCGGAAATCTTCAAGCATCAAATTACCAGTGTAAATCATGTTATCAACATAAAGACATACCATCAATATTTTACCTTGCTTTGTTTTGACATACAGAGTGGGCTCATTGCTGCTTTTGTTGAAACCATTGTTGATGAGGTAGGAGTCAATCCTACTGTACCAAGCTCGTGGAGCTTGTTTTAGACCATATAGGGCCTTTTTCAGCTTATACACTTTGTCTTCATGACCTTTGACAATATAACCAGGTGGCTGGTCTACATAAACTTCTCCTTCAAGAATGCCATTAAGAAAGACAGATTTCACATCCATTTGATACACAGGCCATTGATTTTGTGCTGCAATGCCAAGTACAGCTCTGATGGTATCCATCCTTGCTATAGGAGCAAAGGTTTAATCATAATCTATACCATACTTCTGTGCATAACCTTTGGCAACCAACCTTTCCTTGTTCTTTTCAAGTTCTCATTTTTCATTTAATTTGGTCTTATAGACCCATTTGACTCCAATACCAGTTTTGTTTGCAGGGATGTCAACAAGATCCCGAGTCTGATTTTTCTCTATTGCATCAATCTCTTCATTCATGGCTTTTACCCACTGTGCATCCTTCACTACTTCATTAAAAGATGTGGGCTGATAGGAGAAGAGAGCAAACTGAAGTTGCTCATCAAGAATTGGAGTCTGTTCATATAACTCTCTCAAGATTTTGGTTTTCCAGTTTTGTGGTGGACCATCTGCTGCATCTTCTTACTATTATACTTCCAATCTGGGAAGTCTAGTAGGTATATCTGGCTAATATGAGTTATCTTCATGTTGTATGTCTGAAGGATCACTCCAGCATTTGTATTCAATGAAATTTATGTCTTTGCTCACCACAAACTTCTTGGTGACAAGATTATATAGCTTGTATGCCTTGTGCTGTTCACTATAACCAGTGAAAATGCAGCGCTCACTTTTCTTGTCTAACTTTCTTTTGAGTTCATCAGGTATATGTGCAAAGGCAACAGAACCAAATATTCTAAGATGTGAGACACTAGTCTTAGTGCCACTCCATGCTTCTTCAGGAATCTTGTTTTGGACAGTTACTATGGGTGATCTGTTGAGCAAGTAGACTGAGCATCCAACAGCTTTAGCCCAATACTCATTTGACAGCTTCTTGTGTGACAGCATGCTACGGGAAATGTTCATGATGGTCTGGTTCTTCCATTCAGCAACTCCATTATGTTGTGGAGTGTATCTAGTGGTGAACTGTCTCTGGATGCCATGCTGCCTACAAAAGTCTGAAAACTCATGTGAATCATATTCACCTCCATCATCTGACCTAAGCATTTTAATGGACTTTCTAGACTGCTTCTGAGTGAGAGCCTTAAACTCTTTAAACTTGGAGAAGGTCTCTGATTTGTGCTTGAGAAAATATATCCATGTTTTTCTGCTAAAGTCATCAATAAAGGTCAAAAAATAAAAATTGCCTCCTATGGATTGGGTTTGCATGGGTCCATAGAGGTTTGTATGAACTAACTCAAGTTGCTCTTTGGCTCGAGATGTGGAAGTGGGAAAACTGTCCCTATGATGTTTACCAATGATACAATCCTCATAGGTGCTAGATTGTTTCTGAATAACCGGTAATCCTTTGACCATTGACTGTTTGTGTAGGAGATGGAGACTCTTGAAGGGAAGATGACTGAATCTATAGTGCCATAACCATGATTCATCTTGACTAGAAACTGTATGAACTATAGGATGTGGAAGGTTAGCATTCCTAAGACTAAGAGAAAAGATTCTATTCTTGGTCATTTCAACTCTGGCTATGAGTCTCTTACTGGGAGGTTTATCATAGATAGCACATTATGTATCATGAAACCTAACATCGTACTTATTCTAAAGTAATAGACCTATATTGATCAAATTTACAGTCAAATGAGGTACATAAAACACCTCATGAATGGACATTTTTTTACTTTGATTACTAAGTACAAGAGCAATAAATTTTCCTTTTGCTAGAACCAGAGAGTCATCTCCTAGCTTGATATTTGTGACAACAGAGGAATCTAGACTAGAGAATAATGACTTGTTACCTATCATGTGATTGCTACAACTGCTATCTTGCAGCCATAAATCTGAGCTGCAATGTTCCTCAGTTGCTTGATAAGACAGAAACACCACCTCTAACGAGCCTTCTTCTTCTTTGCAGACATTGGCTCTGCTATTGTTCTGGTTATTGTTCTGGTCCACTTGCTTCTTTTTGCATTCACGTTCATAGTGCCCATACTTCTTGCAGTAGTTACACTGAACATTGGACTTATTGGTCCATCTCTTGCCTCTTCCCCTCTGACCTTGAGAGTGGTAAGAGTGTTCTGAATGCTCTGAGTGTTCATGATTGTGATTGGTTCTATCTTCTATAGATCGAAGCCATCGGCCTTGTCTTCCTCTACCTTGTCCTCCTCTACCTCGACCTCTGTTGAGGGAAGCCTGAGTGCTGACTGCATTGGTCAACGATTCTTCTTCTTGAGTGAATTGCACTCCATGAGATAAAAGAGATCTAGTCAACTCTTCTAGGGTGAACTTAGACAGATCTTTTGCTTCTTTTATGGCAGCCACTACCATAGCAATTTTCTTGGTGAGACACCGAAGAATCTTTTTGAACAACTATTTTTTGTTCTAGCAGTTCACCATAGGTTTGGAATTGGGTCACAAGACTCGAGACCCTGGTCATGAACGGATATATAGATCCTGACTCTTTCATCTTTAAACTTTCAAATTGAAGGCGTAGGGTTTGCAGTCTTACCGTTTTAACACGATCAGTTCCCTTGTAGGCGGATGCAAGCAGATTCCAAGCCTAATATGCGTTGGTAGCTACGGAGATCCGTGGAAAAATGGACTCTTCAATGCAACTTTGGATCAGCCATGTGGCTGTGAGATCTCGGTCTTGGCGAGCTTTGAGAGCATTTTTCTAGACATTATTCATTGCGGCCAGAGCAACCACTTCAGGTTCTATGAACTCGGTTTCCACCATATCCCAACATTTGTTGAGCTGCAGAAATGTTTTCATTTTGATAGACCAAAATTCATAGTTAGCTTCGATCAAAACAGGTATGGAGGTCGGCTTCAAAGAACTGGTATTAGCCATCTGATATGACTAAAATAACAGAATAGGAAGAAGATGAACAAATGAAAGGCTGATTTGGTGGGCGCTCCAACAATGTGCTTCTTGTAAGCAGATCTGAACAACGTAGATCTTAGTTGACTTTTTTTATTAGAAAAAAAATTAGTGATACCTCTATGATCGCTCAGCTTCCCATATAGCAATCGATTGACAGAATACAAGAGCTTCCCATATAGCAGCACGAGCGAAGATTCCTAGGAGATCGAAGGCAAACTATGAGAACAAGATCAACAACGCCAACATAGGGGACCACTGCCTTCCTTCAATGTCACCTTCTTGATTTATCTCGATCTCATCTCTTAATGTCAGATCTGGTGAAATACGGTGAAGAGATAAACGCAGCAGTGAATCGTTTGGCCAGCAGTCCTGGAAACCCTGCGAGATTTTAACCCGATATGATGAGAAGGGCTCAGTGGAGACTTTCCCTGAGCGATTCAACAACGACGATGGCGAATACGAATAGTAGAAAAGTGATTTCAACATCTAGCCCAAGAAAGCACCACTAGAGACTTACCATGAGCGATTCAGATGGCAAAGTCGAAAAGAAGCTCAATGCTTGAGGGTTACGACAAAGGCATCCCTAAGTTAGATCTGGAATAAATTAAAAAGATAGACAAATTGCCCAGCACAATCAAGGTTCTGTGCAATTGGGAGTCCAAATCTCAAATTGCAAGCAGTGGAGCCTGCGGTCCGAAATAATAAATAGGATGCCAAGTAACTCAGAAAAAATGCACACGTGATATCAAATGCACTCCTGTGATTTCCTGCCGAGTGGAATGGGACAGGCTACTCCAGCATCCTCGAATCTGAGCCTGCGATCTCCGGCGTGCTTTCTGCGGAACTAGTCCTGTAGCCTCAACTGGCAATGGAGATGCGTTCAAGGGATTTGGAAAGATCTGGAAATAAGACTCAAATCTCAATCTGCAAAAATGGATCTCTGCGACTGTGCCAAGAATGGAAGAATCCACTGCTATCGGTCAAATAGATTTTCTGAGCTAGAGTGCTTTCCACTCTGTGAAAAGGCTTACCTCAACAATGGAAAGATCAGACCATCAACTCTGATACCATGTGAAAGATTGGAGCAAACAGAAAACACACGCGCAGATGATTGCCTTCTCATTATTCAGATGTGTTTAAATAGGAAATATAAAACAATATTACTGTAGGTGAATACCACAGTTAAGTAAATACCGTCGTGTGTTACCTAACTCTCTAGCCTAACTATGGGTGAGATTACTGTCTTCAACATACCGAACAAACTACTTTCAAAGCACCAGAAGTGCCATGTGAAGATTGAAATGATGGAAAATCAAATCTTTGTTGTCCAAATGATACTTCCTTGAGTCCATCAAGGAAAACATAAACTTTAATAGAATAGTTGCATTATAAACTCTCAAGATACAAATAATATGGATAGAGAACTAAAACAGAAAAGCAACAAATATTATTCTAAAGTACTCTGAAACTACTTCAAACAGTAAAGCAACTCAGAGATCAGTCCCATATTAGCATTTGGCGCTTTCTGATTCCTACGAGAGCTCCTTTGACAGAACATTGATATCATATCCTGCAAAAGGGTTTATCGTTCTGTAGCCCATAGACCATACATTAAAGCTTCCATGTACAGAATATGAAAAAACTATAACTTATTTTCTCATAAGATGTGCTTCTGTCAAGCAACTGTAGGCAGAGGTTGATCGGTTTACTTGTATGAAGGATGGTTAGGTGGGGAATCTGTTGATCAATGTTTAAAATATTAGAGCCCGCAGCTCTGTAACGAGAAACATATTATTTTTAATACCAAAAATAAAAGAAAAAAGATAGAAAGAAGACAAGATTTTTTGCAGATTGGAGGACATCATACTAAAACTGTTTCAGGGAAGGTTTTGCGCACATCGTAAGACATCATCACAAAATAGTTTCAGGGCGCGAAAGAAGAGTTGGACTGGAATTTAGTGTAGCAATGGAACCGCTAGGATCCTACCATCTTGCATGTCATGCAGAGTCCGATGTGCATTATATGAATTATCAAAAGCTAACGTTCATAGTGGATGTGCATGTACCTTTTTAAAACTCGTTCTGAAAAATGTCATCCAGGTGGAGTGTTGCATGCACTTGGACAGCAGCTACCAAATCCCTCTGAGAGACTTTATGCATCTCAACACCAGTACCAAATTCCTGCCAGATGTCAGACTACAGAGTTGTCAGTCCAGTTACAAAAAGTTTTTTTTGACAATAAGAAAGAAGTTAACGCTTAAAACCTTCAATATAATGAAAAACACTTTATCATAAAAATTTGAAAATGTATGTGGACGCTTGCCAAAACCATGCCAATTACAATAATCCGTGCTTGCTTGCAAGGAATAATAAGACTTTACCAGAATAAAAAGTATTGTATCTTCCGACCCTATCCCTGCCCTTTTAGTTCATTGTATCACATCTTGCACAAAAATAATTTCTTGCTAAAAACATCCAAGGAAGAAAATCACCAATCCATTTTTACCAATTTAGAATAATATAATAGATCATGCATCAAATTTCACCAACTTGAATTGATTGAATTCAAAACTTAAATTGATGTTCTTAAAAAATATTCAAGGTAGCCCAAAACTTAAATAAACGCAGGCATCTTTTGAAGAAAAACTAAAATGGGAGACAGAGACATAGTATTCTACATATCAAAACAACAGTGTCACATATTTAGGTTTTAAACTCCCTCCACCTGATCCTGAATCATAACCATAAAATGTGTTACCTATCTTTAAAAAAAATCGTTGCCTGTAAAATTAATATAATAAGATGTAAAGACAATTTAAGAGAGGTGCCTAAATTAAATTAATTTATCCCTCTGATGACAAAAAGAAGAAAAATATTACATCGGAAAAGTTTTCAGCGCGTCAGGGACGGATTGAGCTTTAACTTCCATTGCCTCATTTTAATACACTCAAAGATATGCCTTAGCTTAAAAAACATGTACTTTGGGTCCATCCAACAGACCAACCTTGAAGTCAACTATTGACTTTGCTATTGGTCCATTCAATGAACCGAGCATACATGTTTGTTAAAGATGACCCAAAAATATAGGCTTTTTGGTCAAGCCATGCTCATATAAAATCAAAAAGATAGAAAGTGAAAATAAAAACGCCTATGCACCAAATAAACCATAGAAATATCAAGCAGAGCTTTAAAAAGAAAAATACAAGAAAGAAAATGAAAAGAACAGAATAAAATGAAAACAAATAAAATATAGTATGCAGGAACATGAATTCATGAAAACGGAAACACTACGGAAAAAAAAATCAATCCGAGATGAGTCTGAACAAAATAAAAAGCTATGAAGATGAAAAACATCGAAGTCTCCAGCAACTTCCTTAAATAGATGAGCTGAAGCTGCTCGTTTTGTGAAATAAATGACCGTTGGCAGGCAGCATGGAGAGAGTGGGTGTTTTTTTAAGATCTTGAATTGGTGGAGAGCAGCACTGCGACAACTTTTCCTAGAATACTTTAGACGATAACCATCTCCAGATTCTGTCATCCATCATCATCCTGAGAATGACAATCATTATCACACATAACTTATGCTTCATCAACCGACATAAAGAGTTTGGATGCCCAACCGAAAAATAGAAGATGAGATAAAGTTTAATAAGAAAATGAAATTTTATAAACATAAAACTTGAGATAATTGATAATGAATCTCAAAGACTCTTTGGGTTTGAACGCTCAGGGATCTTCAAGGTTCAAGGTGTATAATTATTAGTATTAGTAATATTAGAAATAATTATATTGATAAGATTAATATGTTTGTAATATATTTATAGGTATAAAGTATTAAAATATAGTTTAATAGAAGTTTTAGATTAACGGATTATAATTCTTATGGAAAAAAATGAGAACTTTGATCCTTTTTATTCATATGTGGATATTACATTAACCTTATCATTATAGGAGCATAGTTAGAAGAGCACATTATCTAACTGATTGTTTTAAAGCTTATTAGGGGTGTATGGCTTCAGTGCAATCAAGGTAGACTTTGCAGGTTAAGAGTAATTGGAGTACAATTGAACATTCATCTAATAGATTTTTATTACCACATTTTAATTGCACTTAAGAGGTGCTTTGTACAGCCCAGTAGGAAAGAGATGTGTNTATATATATATATATATATATATATATATATATAAACTAAAACCATAAACATTAGATCACACATTTCATCAACATTTCCATTTTAAAAAAGGGTTTACAACTTGAGAGATTTGATCCCTCTCGGCCCTTGGTTACCGGTTCATCTAAATTTAATTTAATAGTTGTATCAAGATTGGAGTTAATCTAATAGTTATATAATAATTAATTTAATTTTATTCAATATAACTGCTATTAGTATTTGAAGTAAAGGTAATAGTTGTAAAATCATTGTCGAGTTAATTGGAGTTTAATTCCGTTAAAGTTTAGTTTTTCCAAATATCACTAGAGGTACTTATCACATTTTAATTAATCCATTAATTGTTAATTATGAATTTTGAACCACAATCATAGAATCAATCTATTTGTCTCATTCTCATCTATATATGAAAAGCTATAGATGGTAGTCCACCCAAAAATTCTAAAATATAAACCTAAGCTACAAGTAAAAACACAACCAACAATTAAACAAAAACTAAAATATATAATTTTAGATTAAAAAAAATGCTACATAATAACTAATCACTTACACTTAGTTTGCAAATAACTAAATTACCTTTAAAAAAATAAAATAAAATATAAAATATAAATAACTTGATTACCTTTCAACAAATATAACAATATGGCATCAATGTAATAAGATGCCATGTAGACCGATAACATAAGACAAGGATGGCAAAGTCTATTTGACTTAATGAATGCAATTGTTACGTTAAAATACCTTAAACTAAATTTGTGTTAAAATAGTGTATACCCTTTTTTTTCTTAGAATTTTGGCCAATGTTTACTAAATCTTTGTATAAGATAGTTATTTGGCCAATATCTAATCTAATTGAACATATTGTTAATGAGTGGCCCATTGGTTTTGTCTACATTCATTATGTTTGGTTAGAAGTGTGGAAACTCATAAAAATCAAAACAACTTTATTAAAAAAAACAAGTGACACATGGTGGTGAAGTCCCTCTCGTTAGGTTTATAATACTAATAAGTACATATTATTTGTATATAAAATATAAAATTGTGAGTATCAATGTATATTATTTTGTAAAGCGGTCTTGTCAAAAGTGGTAGTCTATGTACATATTGTTGAATGTCAAAACAAACTATAAAAAATGTACTATATGTACAAAACTGCTAGTATCTATGTACATATTATCAAAATTGCTATTCTATGCACAAAAGTTGTAGATGACATGTATTAGAAAACCGCTAGTATATGTACATATTGTCAAAATTGCTATTCTATGCACATATCATGAGATATGCATTGTTTCATTGATATGCATAATAGAGGACCTGCAAAATACGGTACCTACTAATATTGTTGATGTAATTTGTTCTTACAAACATGAAAATGTAATTGAGATGCTAACTCCTTCTTATCCAATATCTAACAAGTTACATTGTCTTCATTGAGTGTAAAGTAGCTATGGACTTGAAGATCACGTAGCATGTACATAGTAGCTAGTTTATTTTGTAGATATATATCATAGGGCATCTGTTGTAGGTTAGGAATCAATTCTTGCAGTATAGGATCCCTGACTATGCAAGGTATAACAATATTTCATGTTGTTTTGATAGTAGCATTTATACAATGTGCATATCTAAACTCGCAATCCTTATTACATTTTACACAGAAAATTAGCAATCCTTCTATCATTGCAGATGTGTGAGCATGGAAATTGCATTCAATGCATACGGGCTCGAATGCCATTGAATATGCATTTGTTGATGTCAATATACCTTGAACATGTTAATAGTTTTTCATTGTTATTTGTTATGGAGGTATATGTAAATAGAGCTAGCAGATGAATATGTACATTGTTACTTACAACAATTGTCAAACCGATTAGTTTGTGTAAATTATGAATAGCTTTTATTCTCATTTATGTGATGAATATCGATTTTTCTGTTTGAAATATCATTTCCTTTGTGATGTTTTTGCATAGATCAGAGGAAATGTTCCATTTTGCAATTGGTTCTCTATTAACGTGAAGAATTGTTCATATGTTTCGTACAAGTGTAGCTGTAATGGAAGACAAAATTGAAGTTATGGTTTTCAGTCAATGGAAACATCGGATTTGAAAATGGAATAACTAAATAAGCAATAAATTGCGGAATAGAGTATTATCGTGGATTTGTCATCATTTGAGATGCTATCTTTTATTTGTAGATTGTGTTTTGTCACGATTTGTCTGGCAGTTGTTACAAGTACGCCGATTGTGCCAACTCGATCACGAGATCTATGTTTTCTCACAGCTGTTTAATGGTTGTATTTGGTACAAAATTATATTCATTGCTTACTAGTTGAATTGTTCTATGGTACTTGTTTCATTCAAAGTTATGATACGATTGCAATCATAACGATCATAATTTTTCTTTGACATGATTTTTAAATTTTGTTATGCGAATGCTATTAGCAACTATGTGTTTTTTTTATGACATAATTGTATAAGTTGTGTGCGAACAACTACCATAACTGTCATGATTCCTTTTTCATCGGTCATATCATCACGCAAAATTGGTCGCAATTTATTTATTTTTATCTAAGAATGTGTTGCATGTGATCATGATGTCCTCAACAAGAATCTACCTAGTTCTATGACTATTTTGTCCTCAATTGAGATGATGTTAGGAGTTGAAACTTTGTGTCTGTATATAATTATTTGATATAAACCTAGGACATATTGGCATTGCATTCTATTGTAGTGTGAATTGAATTAGACATACATTTTTTCTTGTTGTTTCTTTATTGCTTTTGTTGAACCAGTTGTGCTCGTTGTAGGTTCTTTTGACCTGAATGTAATAGTTAAAATTAATGAAAATGGATATATATATATATATATATATATATATATATATATAGAGAGAGAGAGAGAGAGAGAGAGAGAGAGAGAGAGAGAGAGAGAATAATGATCTGAAAATATTGCATAAATACTTATGCTTGTGAAGTAGATTGTTACGTTGTTTGTGATGCACTTCTATTAATGCTTGTTTCACTTGTCTGGCTCTTTTTTATTTGGACATTCAGTTAATTCTTAGTTTATTGTGTATCATTTATAGGATGAAGATAATGTATAGAATGTAACTACATATGTACATTTTAGACCCTACATATTGGACTTCTTCTTGGTATTGGCTCATGACATCCTCATCTTCAGCTACGTTGATGTTCTTGATTTTGGCATTGTGGTAAGTGTATTAATCTATATATACATGTGTATATCTATGAAAATGTGAAAAATATATATGGTGATTTGAGTGGAGTTACATGTTAGAACCTATTTCCATTCTTACCTTGTAAGAAAAAATTTGAAAAGGTTAGAGATATGGAAAATAAAATCTCTTTCAATGGTAATGATGTAACCCACCTAGAAATGAAAAATAAACTTTTTTATTTTTTGAGAATTTAACATTATGTTAAAAGTTATTGTAAATTTTTTATGATCAAGGATGGTCAAGGATGTCTGTAATTGAATCTTTTATTTATTTAAATAATTAAAATAAGAGACACCTATCCAAAGAAGACTATTGAAGAGTGTTCACTGACCCACTAGGAGGAATAATTTGTTGTAGAAGACCAAATGACAAGTTGCAGCAATAAGATTCACTTTTTAGCTCTTGTAGGAGGAAAAATACCTAAAGTTGTGGTCATGTTCCCTGAGAAGAGGAATTGAGTAGGTGGCTCATTTAATTGCAAAACTGACCCAAAGACCTAGGAAAGCATATATATACCATAAAATGGAGAAGGAGGCTCATTACATTCTATTCCAAGTAATTATAGCCTTGTTAATTTGTTCAAAACTTAAAATTTAGGCACACACGAGGAATTCGATGAGGGGATATCTAAAGTTAAATTGCTAAGAGGTAAGTCTTGCTAGCAAGTTTGCTAAGTTGCAAAGATTTGTATGTGGGCTGTTACATAGCATCTTATCCTTGGTGGTTCAGTGAATAGGCTCAAGGGTCCTAAAGGAAGTGATATTGGCTACTTTTAGGAGACGGTTGAGAGGAATAGTCTTCTTTGGGTGTTTGTCCCCCTTCTATAGTTATCCAGGTTCTAATATTTTTGGTTTATTATCAGTGAATTTATTTCATATTTGTTCATGAAGGTTTTGTGAATGCTGAGTGATCTCTAAACTAGTAATTATTACTGAATTAGAATATGTTAGCAAGATCTTATTTTTTGGGTAATATTGTATAAGGAAAGCTACCATTTTTCTTTTCATAAAGTTTAATGGCACACTATAGATTATCGTAAATGTTCTGTAAGAGAAAATTTGTTCATGTTTACTTATAATATCATAACTATTTTATGAGTTTATTATATTTTATTTCTTTAAGCTTCTTCTCATTTACATTCATAGATTACTATAATCATTGTGAAGTAAATAGTGAAATCGATTCATCCAGTTTTTACTTTACGATAGTTCTCAAAACAATTTAAGTTACCAAAATTTTCCAACTAGAGTTCAAAACCATCAACGAATAAACTCTTATCACATATTATTAGCTGATAGGATTATTTATGATAATACAGTATTTTAATTAAGAAAATTACAAGTTCTCTGTAAAAAATGAGATTTAGGGACAAAGTTACAATTATAAGTTCCTAGTAATATTATCGAGTACTAAAGGCCTATTATAATTTAAAGAAAAATATCATGACACTCGAAAAGCTTAGGCATCCACATAAGTTAAACTATGGTTTAAAAATTTATTCAAAACTCATACAGAAATCGATTTAACTCTACAGAGTATTATTATCAAGTAATATATATATATATATATATATATATATATATATATATAGAGAGAGAGAGAGAGAGAGAGAGAGAGAGAGAGAGAGAGAGAGTATTAAATAAATATTACTTATTATATATACATTATTTTAGGGTTTTAGTTTGAAAAGCATAAAGACTAATTTCTTTAAAAGAGTTAGCATAACTAAATCTATACTAAGTAAACAATCAAACAGACTTAGGCATGGCCTTTATTTATAATCTAAATAGTAACAAGGATATATTTTTCCCAAAACACTTATTACAATAGTATATAAATAACCAAGATAAATAAACCAGTTTAGAAATGGATAGGTTGAGGGTTCAAATCCCATATATAATATAACTCTTTAGTGGTGAATAACCCTTTCCTCCTACAGCAAGGGTTTTAAGTAAACGTAAAACATAGTAAAACAAAAATCTAATCTAAGCCAGGATTGCAACGATGAAACACACAACAACCTCACAGCTTCATGACTTAATCCAACATTGGAAATGCTAGCTCAAAAACTTAACACAATAACCTTTAATTTAACGGTGTTGAAATCGAAGTGGCCGTACGGCCTTAAGTTTCCCATTGAACAATTACCAGTGAAGTAATCAAAGTACAAACGATATATCTAGAATAAAATCATCACATTACAACCAAAATGATATAAGTTTGCAGGTCCATAAACCTTGGAAAAATTTGTTTTATTTAAACCTCAAATATTTTATTTCCAAAAAGAAAAATTCCTTGTAAGAGCTCAAGGCCATAGCTTAACCAAACAAAATAATTACATTATAGTTTGCTTCGTAGTCCATGGTCTAAGGGAGACCTTTTTCAAACACCTAACTATAAAATTCCATAAGGAAGAACATCAAGAGGGTTTACCACTTCAATGGAGGAAACATGTGAATACCAATGACTCCAATCCAGGAGAGCGTGAGCTCAACCAAAAATCCACAAGGAGTAAGGAAAGCAAGGGAACAGGTCTTACCTGGAAAATGCTATCTAACTTCATAGAGACTGGTTCCAATCAAGCACAACAACCTCAGCAAGAACATCCTGCAAGCAAACAACATAGAGCTTAAATACAAACTTAAAAATATATTTTAAAAACAACGAAGAACAATAACAAAACTAGAGGAGACTTACCTTTACAGTGTCGATGATGGAGATGATGGTCATGTGGACAATTTACAAAACTAACACCAAGAGAAATAAAATTTTATTGGGTCAAGGATCCATCATGTTACAATATGGCTGCTGTGAATAACATAGTTTGGGTGTGTCGAAGGCCAGGGAAAGCCAAGATATTCGGCTCTTTCACCATCAAGATCACAATGCAGAGGCAAATTTTTTCATAGCACAGAGACAGAGTAAAAAAATGTAGAGGAAAATTAAAACTCTTAGTGTTTTTCGAGGCATCATCGTGCTTTCCAGCTGGAAGGCCGTAAGCTTAAAAATTGTTAAAAATTTAGCATGTTACTATATGCATACATAGTTCCCCAAGGTAAGCTTTGACATTTTAGTTGGTGTATTAGTTGTTTCATAGCACAACTTAGGACTCTTCTTTAGGAGGTAGCATATAGATCATTACACATATTAAATTTTTAGGGATATATTGATTTTTCCCTTAGCATAGCTAAGGCCCTGTTAAACCTTACCTAGGCAGGTGATACCAAATAAGGCAAGCTCTCAACCACTAATACCTGCAAAGTTAAAATTAGGCTTTGATTTAACCAAGAGCTAAGTAAGACCTGTAAATCCATTTGTCCTAGCATCACAATAGGGTTCACAAATACCTTAAGCCTTAACAAGAAGGCACACCAACTATAACTGTCGCTAAATAAACATGGCTTTCCCTTTACGACTTGACAAAAGGAAAACTAGTTCTTTATAATGGTAAGTTGCGTTTTAAAGGTTGTCGTAACTAAGTGCTCATGTTCAATAGATACAACACTAACTCAAGTTAAATGATATGTGAACGGGTTTAGTGTGGATTTTTTACATTATGTATTTGCAGTTAGACCTTCAAATATTTTTTTTAATGAAATTGGGAAATGTTACAAATTGTATGAGAGTGAGTTCCCAAACACTAGGCCTGAAGATTGGCTCAACTCAAATACAAAATAAGAAAATAAAAATACTCATCATGTTTTAAAACTATTTATGTATCGAAATATAAATTTGTATTTTGCAAGAAATGGAAGGAGTAGAGGCATCTACAGAAGATGAATCCCATCATAACAATCGAGATAACATATATGTGGAATTAAATACTCAACCATCTAAACTTCTTCAAACTGTAAAATATTTAAGAGTTGTAGTACAAACTATAAAATAAGATAACGAAAGAATCTTAAGAGAATAAGAAGAACTAAATCAGATATTGCTAGATAAAATACACAACAGAGGCAAGGATAAAAGAAAGGAACATGAAATTGAATTTGGAATAGTATCATACAAATGTAAGGGTAAGAAATTAAAATTTTCTGATAGTGAAAGTAAATCTTCTTCAAAAATTAAGGTATGGTCCCACAAAGAAAAATATAAATATTCTAGTGAACGTAGTGATAGAGATAGTGGTCCTAGAAATAGGAAATATAAACTCTATGAAGAAATCTCAGGAGAATGTAAAAGGATAAAACCTCGTATGTTTAATGGAGAAGTGGAAAAGGGTGAAGAAGTCGAGCCATGGCTATCGGGTATGAAAAAGTCCTTCAAATTTGTAACTACTCAGATAGACTAAAATCTCGGATGGCTATCCATATTTTAACCGGAAAGGCTGACATTTGGTGGCAGGATATAAAAATAGTTAAAAATATTAAAGAAAAATATGTAACGTGGAAAAATCTCAAGAAATACTTCAAGAGAAAATTCTTATCTGAACAGTATTATGAAAAAAGAGCTAAATAGTTTTATGAACTTAGACTAGGTTCAATGACTATGAAAGAATTTAGTAAATTTTTAAGTTTATTACGATATGTACCCTATATAATTGACGGAACTCCTAAGATACTGATGTTTTTGAGTTGTTTTCCTATTAGTTTCAAGGACAGAATTGAGTTTTTGATAATCCAAAGAACCTTGAAGAGGCAATGACAAAAACAAACTTCTATTATGAAAACCATAAAAATAAGAGAGAAAGAATACCTATCTGGAAAAATAAAAGAACAAGTGACATTGAGCATAGAAGGAAAGATTTTAATCCTAACAACAGTTTCGGAAATAATTCCTAGAATTTTCCTAAGAATAATTATCAAGGAACATATTTTAAAGGTAAAACACAACAAAACATTACAGCACCAAAAGGCAGAGACATGCCTAATAACTATGTTAAAAACAATGAACAAAGAGAACCTGTGAAGTGCTGGGAATGTCACGAACCTCACTATGCAAAATATTATTTGAACAGAAAAGGGAACTTCAACCATGTGTATACAATCCAAGAGGAAGAAACTGTTGGTGATGTAGCAAATGAAACTCCCAAAGTTAATGATCTATTATAATAATATAATAGATCATAAGTCAATTTCACAAACATAAATTGATTGAATTCAAAACTTAAATTGATATTCTTTTTATATATATATATATATATATATCCAAGGTTACCCAAAACTTAAATAAACGCAGGCATCTTTTAAAGAAAAATTGAAATGGGAGATGGAGAATACAACAGTGTCACATATTTAAGTTTTAAACTACCTCCACCTAATCCTGAATCATAGCCATAAAATTTGTTACGTATCTTAAGAAATCATGGTAATACAATTTAAGAGCTGTCCCTAAATTAAATTAATTTATCCCTTCAAGGACAAAAAGAAGCAAAACATTAGAATGGGAAAAATTTTCATCGCGTTAGGGATGGATTGAGCTCCAATTTCCATTGCCCCATTGTAATGTACTCATAGCTTCAAGAGGATTTTTGGTCAAGCCATAAGATGAGCATGGATATGAAATAAAAAAGATTAGAAAGTGAAACAAATAATGCCATGCACAGCCAAAGCTTTAAAAAAACAAAGAAAATATGAGAAAGAAAATAAAAATAATAGAATAAAATGAAAACAAATAAAATATAGTAGGCAGGAACATGAATAAATGAAAATGGAAACACCATGAAAAAATAAATCAATCCAAGACTACTCTGAACAAAATAAAAATCTAAGAAGATGAAACATCGAAGTCTACAACGGCTTCCTTAAATAAATATAGTTGGAGCTGCTCGCTTTGTGAAATAAAAGACCCTTGGCAGGAAGCACGGAGTCAGTGGTGACTCACGAGCCACTGTGAAATTTTTTTCTAGAATACTTTGGACGATAACCATCTCCAGATTTTATCATTGCATCCATCATTATCATGATACAATCATTATCACACATAAATTCTACTTCACCAAGCGACATCCATTTCATATGAAAGAGTTTGAATCACGAACCGAAAAATAGAAGATGAGATGAGGTTTAATAAGAAAATGAAACTTTATAAACACAAAACTTAAGACAATTGATAATGAATCTCAAAGACTTTATCAGGATTGAAAGTTCTCGATCTTGAATGTGCATTATGTGCATAATTAAAAGTTCTCGATTTTGAATGTGCATTATGTGCATAATTATTAGTCATATTAGCATAGCTACAAGTAGAGTTCATAATATTAGAAATAATCATATTAATAAGATGAATATGTTTGTAATATATCCATAGTCATAAATTACTAATGTATAGTTTAATGGAAGTTCTAGATTCATCAGTTGATAATCTTGATAAAAAAAATTGAGAACCCTCGCCTCTTGTTATTCATATATATATATATATATATATATATATATATATATATATATATATATTTATTACAGTAAGCTTAACAGTATCTAACTCATTGTTCAAAGCTTATTAGGGGGTGCATGGCTTCACTGTAATGAAGGTAGACTTTGTAGTCTAAGAGATGGAGTAGTTGGAGTACAACTAAACATTTATCTAATAGTTTTCTATTACCACGTTTTAATTACCACTTCATCTCAATTTAATTTAATACTTGTAACGAGATTGGATTTAATTTAATAGTTATCCAATCTAACTGCTATTAGTGTTAAAGAAAATGTATTAGTTGAAGAATCATTGGAGTTGAGCTAATAGTTCTATGCAATAGTTAATTTAAAAGCTAATATATCATCTATTGCAATTCAAGTAAAAGTCTTGAATGAAGTTGAAGTTAAGCTAAAGTTGTATCATCATTGAAGTTCACCTACTAGATGTATCGTCATGATTGGAGTTTTAATTACCAAGGTGAAGTTGAAGTTTCATTTTTCCAAATATAAAGAGGTGAACTTATCACATCTTAATTAATCTAATTTAATTTTTAATTGTTAATTATGAATATTGAATGACCTCTATAGAATCAATCTTGACAATACACTTCTCTCATTCTCGTCCATACATGAAAAGGCATAGATGGTAGTCCACCCCAAAATTCTAAGATATTAATTTTAGATTACAACAAGTGTTACATAGTAGCTAGTCACTTACACTTAGTTCAGAGATAACAAAATTACATTTAAAAAAATAATATAAAATATAAAATATAAATAACTCGATTACATTTCAACAAATATAACAATATGACATCAATGTAATAAGATCATATGTAGTCAGGGATAACACAAGACAAGGCTGGCAAAGTATATTTGACTCATGAATGAAATCGTTGTGTTAAAACATAGTAAGCTAAGTTTGTGTTAAAATATTGTAAGTAGGGATAACATAAGACAAGGATGGAAAAGAGTATTTGACTTAATGAATGAAATGGTTATGTTAAAATACTATATACCCTTTTTTCTTAGACAAATGGCCTATGCTTACTAAAAATTTCTGTAAGATAGTTACTTGGTCAATATCCAACCTAATTGAACATATTGTTAATGAGTGGCATTGATTTTGTCTCCATTAATTTATGTTTCTTTAGAAGTGTGGAAACTAATAGTAATCAGAGCAACATTATTAAAAAACAAGTGTCACATGGTCGTCAAGTCCTTCCCGTTAGATTTATAATGTTAAGTACATATTATTAGTATACAAAATATAAAACTGTGAGTATCAATGCATGTTTCTGTGTAAAGTGGTCTTGTCAAAAGTGCTAGTCTATGTACATATTGTTGAAAGTCAAAACAAACTACAAAAATTGTAGTATATGTACAAAACTGCAAGTATATATGTACATATTGTCAAAATTGCAATTCTATGCACAAAAGTTGTGGATGACATGTGTTACAAAAATGCTACTATATGCACATATTGTCAAACTTGTTATTCTATGCACATATAATGAGATATGCATTATTTCATTGATACATGCATAATAGAGGACCTGCAAAATGAGGTACCTATTAGTATTGTTGATGTAAATTGTTCTTAGAGACATGCAAAAGTAATTGATATGTTACCTCCTTCTTATCCAATATGTAACATTACGTTGTCTTAATTAAGTGTAAAGTAGCTATGGAATTGAAGATCACGCAGCATGTATATAGTAGCTGGTTTATTTTGTAGATATATGTCATAGGGCATTTGTTGTAGGCTAGGAATCAGTTCTTGTAGTATACGATCCTTGACTATGCAAGGTATAACCATATTTCCTATTGTTTTAATAGTGCCATTTATACAATGTGCATATGTAAAGTGGAAATCCTTATATTATTGCAGATGTGATAGCAGGGGAATTGCATTCAATGCATATGACTCGAATGGCGTTCAATATGCATTTGTTGATGGCATCATATCTTGAACCTGTTAATAAGTATTCATTGTCAATTGTTACAAATGTATATGTAAATAGAGCCAACAGATGAATATGTACATTGTTACTTACAACTTTTGTCGACCCAATTAGTTTGTGTAAATTGTGAATAGATTATGTTCTCTGTTCTGCGATGTATGTCAATTTTGTTGTTTGAAATATTGTTGGATTTGTGATGTTTTTGCATAGAATCATAGGAAATCTTCCATTTTGCAATCGGTTTTCTATTAATGTGAAGAATTGTTCATATTTTTCTCACAACTATAGTTGTAACGGAAGACAAAATTAAAGTTATGGTTTTCAGTCAATGTAAGCATGATACTTGAAAATGGAATAACTAAATAAGGAATATATTGTGGAATATAGTATTATCATGGATTTTCCATCATTTGAGCTACCATCTTTTATTTCTAGATTGTTTTGTGTCACAATTTTTCTGGCAGTTATTACAAGTATGCCAATTGTGCCAACATGATTGTGATATGCGTTTTCTGACAATTATTTAATGGTTGTATTTGATATGAAATGATATTCATTGCAGATTGGCGGAATTGTTTCTATGGTACTTGTTTCATTCAAAGATATGATACGATTACAATCGTCATGATCATAGTTTGTCTTCAAAATGATTTTGAAACTTGTTATGCGAATTCTATTACCAGCTATGATTTTTTGCTTATCCCATTGTATAAGTTGTGTGGGAACAATTACCGCAATTGTTGTGATTCCTTTTTCATTGGTAATATCAACACACAAAATTGGTCGTCATTTATTGTTTTTATCTAAGATTGTGTTGTATGTGACCATTTTTTCACCGACATATATCTATCCAGTTCTACGGCTGTTTCGGTACTTAAATAAGATGATATTAGGAGTTGAAACTTTGTGCTTGTATATAACTATTTGATATAAAGTTAGGACATATTGTCATTCCATTCTAGTGTAGTGTGANATATATATTGAATAATGATGTGAAAATATTGCATAAATACTTATGCTTCTGAAGTAGATTGTTGCGTTGTTTGTGATGCACTGCTACTAATGGAAGTTTCGCTTGTCTAGCTCTTTCTAATTTGGACATTTAGTTAATTCTTAGTTTATTGCATATCATTTATATGGTCAAGATATTTTATTGAATGTGACTACATATGTACCTTTTAGACCTTGCATATTGGAATGATTCTTGGTATTGGCTCATGACTTCGTCATCTTCAGTTGCGTTTATATTCTTGATTTTGGCATTGTGGTAAATGTATATGAAATAGTTATATATATACATTTGTGTATCTATGAAAATGTGAAAAATAGATATGGTGATTTGAGTGGAGTTACCTGGTATATGAAAATTTTAAAAGGCTAGAGATATGGAAAACAAATATTTTTCTTTTTTTAACATAAAACATAGAAGATTAATATATATAAAATCAAGTTGAGCACAACCATCCTTATAGAGTTTGAAACCAAAAATTTGAGCTGTTGAAATAAAAATAGACAGAGGTTTCTCTGCTACAAATGAAAAATAAATAATTCTCAACTTTTTGCTAAAGCATTTAAGGCCAATAGAAGGATGTTGTTTGAGAAATTGTTTGTTAAGAAAAAAATTAACAAACATATGAGAAATACTTATTTCTTTTGTTCTTGAATCCCTCGAACCGACTGAGCGACCGAGGGTTCTTCCATTTGATAGTCGCCAACTGCTGGACATTCCTGGAAATGGCTGCATTGAGTCATTCTAGTTAACTTCTCAATCTCCTTCTTGATTATGTCAACTCTCCCCATCAATTCGCGAATGCCCTGAGTGTTATCCTCAATTTTGGATTCACGGAAACCCATTTGGTTTGCCATATATTTTGCGCCCGTAGTCGCCACCCTGTTTTCATTTAAGCCTATTCCAACCATCTTAAAAATTCACGCATTCCACTTTTCATTTCTGAAAGAGTATATTTTATATCTTCAATGTCCTTTGAAGTTGCCATGATATCCTAAACCTAAGAATGATTCTGTAGAGTAGAGAGACCAATGCTATAGGATGAGTATGAGACTGTTCTATACGGAACAAAAGTGGGAGTGATGAGTTTTGTTTCTTCCTTTGTTAACCATGGAGGCACTTCACCATTGAAGGCACCAGAGGAGATGTACGCCAGGTCGTGCTCAACCTAAGTGCTAAAAAAATATGCAAGCAGAGAGGTTATGTCTCTTTCATAAGGTTTGGTGTGGGAAGAATGTTGTTCCAGTTCACAAGGAGGAGAGGAAAAGATGACGATGGAACTCATAATTCCCGACAAATATGAGAAGTTCACGAGTGATACACAATGAGTTTTGATGAGAAAGGGGGAAGAGTTGATCAATAACTTTATCACATGGCCATGGCCACCACAATTCCAATACAGTCACATTGAGGGGTGTGTTTTGAGCATGCAATTTACTTAAGTGGTGAGCATGGTTATGTGACATGACCAAAATGACCTCCAATGAGCATAGGGCCTAGGGAACATGTTTGTGATGTTGGAGACCCCTAATTGAGACAATTCCTAATTTATTTTTAGTGCCTTGATTTTCCATTTTATCCGCTATAGTATTATTCCCTCTTAAAATATGGTAATAAGTGGCTTGAAGAGCTGTGTTCTTTCGAAAAATGTGGTCATATATTCTGTTACAGTTGGTCGTGCCATAATTATAGCCTTTCCTCATCTTTTGAATGACCCTTTTTGAGTTCCCAAAGACAAAAGAAATTGATGTTGTTCTGTCTAGCTAGCTCCAGGACAAGATATAACGAAATACATTCAAATTCATTACTAGTCTTTCATCCAATTCCCCAAGTAAAGGATGTGACTGTATTTCCTTTGGGATAAAACATCATCCTACCCGCACCTGCCTCCCCATGATTTCCTTTCAAGGATCCGTCAAAGAAGACTGAGTGATAGAGTTGTCTTCTTTTCCATTAAAGGAATTCTTCTTTTTCTTTTCTTATCTCCCAGTGATGTGTAACTTCGTTGGTTTGTGGGGAGATCTGAATGCAAAGAGATTTGTAGAAATTCTCTTCCATTGGGTTAATTTTATTTTCCACCATGAAGGAAACTTGCTTTGAAGACATCTTTTCAAATATCATGTTATGAATTTTAATAGCCACTCTTTATGGTTCAATTTTATTTCCATAAAAAATGGCTCTATTTCTAGCGAGCCAAATCTTCCAACAACTATTTTGTGGAACTGTAATCCAGATTCTGATCATTGTTGGTTTTTTTTTGTATGTCCAAGATACAAATTTTTCAACTTTATCACCAAATCTTTGATATTTTCAAGAAGATAAATGTTTCCTGCAAGAGATCATAGAGTGTGCTTCCAGACTTGAGTGACTGAGGGGAATGTCAAAAATAGATGAAGTGTAGATTCATCATGAGATGTGTAGAGAGCAAATCTAGAAGGGCCTTCAAATCCTCTTTTCCTTAAGTTGTCTGGAGTCAACAACTTATTATGTACTAATAACCAATACAAAATATTCACTTTTGTAATCTATTCAGTGTTCCATACCTTTTTATAAAAGTTGGGTTGGGTATTGTTGTCATTGCTTTTCAGAATCTTGTATCCTTCTTTAACTGTCTAGTGACCATGCACTCCCCACCCCTTGATGTCTCGCGTCCTGCTTGTGGAAGGAGAAATACCATGCAGTAGAGAGGAGAAAGCATGTAATCATTGATAAGATGAGTTGGTGGTTGTAGAACCTTCCAACCTTCCCATTCTCCATTATTTTTCGAGATTGATATGTCTTTGAGCTTAACCAAACCCTGTTATTGCATCCAGCATATCAAGTCATTTAGATTTATGTTAGATGCAAATGAAGGATGCCCCATAATTTTATCTGTCAAGAAATAAATTTTCTTGCCATTTCCCGGTATCCAATATCAATTGTCTTTAATTAAACCAGACGAGAGTTTACATAAATTCTAGATTGAAGTGTCTTTTCTTGTCTAATCTGTATCTATGCATTTTGATCTCAGTTTTTTTTTTAATATTTTTTCCTAGGAACCTTGTTGGGTGTTATAATGTCTTAATTAATTCACCTAATATTTAATTATCGACAGAGGTTGGTAGGCTTAGAGTTGAAACAAATTATATGCAAAGGTAGAGGGGTTCCTAGGGTGTCATGGAAATATTTTAACAAAAAAAAGATCGAAAGATATTTCAAAATGAAAAACCGATTCAAACTCCTATAAATTCAATTACAAAGGTCATTAAACCAAAACAAAGTATTAGATTAGAGTATTATCAAGCTATACAACTCTACTCTATGGAAAATTACTGAAAGATAAAGATATAAACAATACTATTCTACTCTTTATAGTAAAACCTATTAATTAACTATTCTACTTCTTAACAATTTCAGAAACTAACTATACAATGAAGGATTATATTAGAAACCAACTATACATGCAATTAACAAATGTACATAATAGTTCAAACTAAACTATCTAATTACAGTTTCCTTGCTTGTTTTGTGGATATGCATTCACTGTGATTGGAACTAGATATGGAGTAGTGTCAAAATGTCTTTCAAAAGAAGTAAAGAAACTGAATGGAATCAATCTAACTTAACTTCTACAAATATGTGCAAACTAAGGAATGCAATATTACAGGTTAGTAAGCATGATGATCTATTCCATAAGAAAATTATTCTTAATTAAAAGGATATTATGAACAACTAATCTATTAAGAGACAAGATTATTTTTAAAGATTACTTTCATAAATAACCAATTCTTATATGAAACAAATGTAGCAGAAATATAACTTATAAACAAGTAAAATACCTTAATGAAAAAAGTAGGTAGAAAACTTAATAAAGAAGACTTAATTAAGAAGCAAGTAGAAAACTTAAGAAATAAAAATTTAAAATCCTATTCTACAAATCTCTTTGGTAACCACACAGTGAGAGGAATAGGGCCTACTTCTCTGATCAATTCACAAGGTGATAGTATACTTCCCTAGAAATTAACACATTTAACCCAAAATTCCATGTATAAAGATATAAACTAAACCAAACCAGTGATATAATTACAAAACATTACAGTAGTATTGAAGAAGGAAATCAGAACCCAAAAGAAACAGAATCACAAAGCATAACTCAATACATATTCAAGGTGAAAGGAGGTGAAAGATAGGAGTAAAACTTAATAAATAATTTAAATAATCTAACCTATAGTCCTAATAGTAAACATAACCGTTATCTAAACACCACAGTCAAAACATATTCCAAAAGCTAAAGAAAAAGGGCTTTAAACATGATTAAAATGAATTAAGAACACTAAAGGCTGAACGACGTGATGGATAACAGACTGTAATATAGGTCTGAATGACACGCTGAATAGGATGTCTGAATGGTAGTATGTATAGAGAAAATAGTGTAAAATGGCCTAAATGATCTAATTATCAGCTGATCTTCGGCACATGAAAATAAAATGTATAAAGACAGTAAGTAAACCTACTTATTGATCGAATTGTGACAGCAAAATAACTTAAGCTAATTCATAACTAGAAGGAAATTATTATCTATTGCATTGTTTAATGGATTGAAATATAACCAAATTAATTTATGACAAAACGGAACCTATTGTAACTTGATCCTAAGATATCGAAGCAATCTACACTACGTACTTGTCAACATAAGACTAGAAAAGAAATTGAAAGCAAACTAGGTGCACAACCGGACACTTTTAATCTATGAAATAAGAACTAGATTATCGACACAACATCAGACTATAACCTACACTATAGGAAATAATGAAATGAACAATTATATGAAATCAAATCAGATAAATAAATTATAAATGAACTACACTAATTGGAAGGAAAGAGGTAACGAAAATACACACAAGAATGAAAACCACTGGTTGATGAGGGGCCCTCTCAGCAATCAGGGTGACACTTCCTAAACACTTACATGAACAAGATCATATACACAGGAAGAATAAAACTTCTATTAAAAATGCGGAACAATATTACAATGTTTCTCTTTGAAATTGACTGACTGAATGTAAAACTAGCTTACATTCTCGTTGTAGGTGAATATATATAATGTTTATAGGGATGAGTGGTTCGACCCTTTTAGTGATTGAACGATCCTAAAAAAATCAACCATGATTACAAACAAATGCCCATAATCCAATGCATAGTCATCCTCCTTCTTCCTCGTGCAAGGGTTCTCCTTTGGCAGTGCTATAGCAAGAGGATTCCCTTTGACGTGGACTAGTGTCATGGTGTCGAGTAGAGGAGGAAAGCTGACAAGAATTCTAGAACGAAGGTCATTCTAGCATCCAGACATGTGGACACATAATAGTTGCAAACCATTCTATCCTTTAACACTTGCGAATATACCAACGAACATTGCGTGGTTTGATCAACGAGCTGCATGGTAAGTTCGATGCACTCTGCACATATATAGCGTGATGCATGTCTAGCTGTTGGCTCATCCAAAATATCATAACCTGCAAACAAATTCATACATATATCAAGCATGCTCCTAAATAATATCAAATTTAATCAATATAATCGTGAAATAATAATAATAAATCAGAATTTGCATCAATCCAAATATATTCATACCTGAGCCTAAATGATAAGCTATATGACAGAAATTTTTCAAACATATGAAAAAATGGATGTCAAAAGGTGTAATTTACTAGCCAAAAATGGTGGCAAAACTAATATCAACTTTCCCCGAAACCGGAGAAATTCCAAGTCCCGCTGAGCAAAACAAAGAGGAGTTAGGAAGAAGTCTAAGCTGCATTAGAAACTACCTTTAACTTAGAAAATGAAACAAAGGATTTAAACTTCAAATTCTTGGCCTGAGATTTTAAAACAGCAAGCCTCTCTTGCTAAGACCTATGTGACGAATTGATAGCCTTATTGAGGTCTTCGATAGCTTTAACTTGTAGACGCAAATCCTTACTCTCTTGTCTAAGTTCTGCAATTAACTTGGTGTATACCTCATTCTGTCTTATTGATCACGCCAAATTCTGAGTTAATTGATCTACTGTTAGTTGGTGAGGAATGGATGGTTCCATGGGTTTCTTGGATTTTGGAGGCATATTCAGTTCATCGAAGGATATCTCAAGGTCAATGGGAGGAACTTGTTTTTCAGGACTCATGTCTTCGGCAAATGTACAGACATTCTAACGAGCAACATCTTTAAGTAATCCAAATGAGACACTAGCCAACGTATATAGAGGTGAGTCTGGGTAAGGTTTATTTGCTTCGACCATAATATCTGGATGACCGGTGTAAATATTAGGCTGAACCGTGGTCTAGACGCTAGGCTGAACCATCGACTGGATAAACTTTTCCTTCTGGTTTCTGGTGTGAGGTCATGTTAAGGGTACAAACTTAGGAGATACAAGGTTAACATGGGTAGAATGGACAGGTGGACTCGCCTGCGATGTGTCTTCGTTGAGATGGAAAAAATTAAGGATTTTCTTCTCTAAGGATGGGGTTCCACTGGATTCACAAGTATGGATATGCCGAGGGCGTTTTCAAATGTTGAGATGGGGATTCAAAAATTTAAACACAAAAGTATCCCAAGTATGATTCCGCTCTGTAAGATGATCTAAGATCAAGATCCTAATCAGATTATGGAGATATAAACTACCTTTAGGGTTAATGGTATTTTTTCCTAACCTGGATCGACATTTTTTCCGGGCTTCTAGGGAAATAAAAAGGAAAATTGAGAAACTTTTGATCAAAAAAATGTGCTAGCAAACAAATATGGCAAGCTTTGAATACACAGAGCTTACCCTCGCAAGTGATAAGGTGGATGATGATAATCAAAGGGTTGATGTATTCTGGATTAATCTAGTTTCAGTGGAATCTCTTGGTGCCTGCAACATGCCAGCATTCTGGTTTAAGAGAGAAGTTGTGGGATACCCGCAGAAGAAACCAATGCTTATGCCATTGAGTGCCCTCTCTTGGTATATTATTCACAAGGGCAATAAAATACTCAGTGACTGAAAAGGTGAGATGAAAAACCCTGGCCATCCTCCCATCAAAATGTTAAATTTTTAATGGTTATATCATATCTTAAAACATTTATCATCATAACAACATAACCATAAGCCAAAATATCACTAAAATACAGACAAGCACAACCATACAAAAAGAACAAAAAGATTTATCCTGGGAAAACCATAAACAGAAAAACCCAACAAATGCTTCCTCAATATAGATGCCTCAAAAAGATAAAAGGTAAAACCCAAAAGACTTATCCTCCTTCTTCTCTGGCCACAAATCTTTCTCTTTCTCTCTCATGCGCTACACAAGTGAGTGTGTGTGTTCCAAATGAGAAGCGTCGCACCTCTATTTATATTGGTTCGTTCACTTAATAATTAATTTAGTCATCTAGGCTCGAGTAATCCTAATTTAATCATGTGTAATCATGTAGGATTGAGTAACCACAATTGGGGTGCTAATGACTCAACTTACAATTTGAGGGGCTTCCTCATGACTCTTATTAGTTCTCCCGATTAGAAACATTGAGGTATAAAGAAAAACAAGTGATACTCCCGATAGGACCATCGAGGACCAGAAAATATATATTTATAATATTCTTTGAAGTTATAATATTTCAACACTCTCCCTTAACGAGAAGGGTATTCTACAACAACATCAACAACAACAACAATAGGAGAGAGAAGACATCATCAACATCATCAAGGTGACACATCCATAAAGCATTGGAATCTTTTCAACATCATATAGTCTTCATCTTCAATCTTCAACAATAGAAACACTTTGACCGCTCGATTGATAACATCATCATCAACACTTTGACCTTTCGATCAACAACAACATCTTTAGCACTTTGACCTTTCGATCAGCAACAACATCTTCAGCGCTTTGAACTTTCAATCAACAATAAAATATTTAGAACTTTGAACTTTTGAACAACATCATCATCATCATGATACTCTGATATTTCGATCAGTACATCATCATCATCACACTCTGATCTTTTGATCAGAACGTCATCATCATCACACTCTGATCTTTCGATCAGTACGTCATCATCATCACACTATGATATTTTGATAAGTATGTCATTATCATCACACTCTGATCTTTCGATCAATAACATCATCATCAACAACACGAAGACAACATTCTTCGGATCACTTTTGGACTTAAAGTCCAGGGATGATACAATCCCACCACATTCTCAACAACCGAGGTCACCAGATTGATTACGGTATAATCAGTCCCTATCAATTTAGGACTAGTTCCAAGGATGATGCAATCCTACCACATTCTCGACAATGAAAGTCACTGGATTGATTACAGGATAATTAGTCCCTATCACTTTAGGACTAGGTCCAAGGATGAGGAAATCCTGCCACACTCTCAGGGACCAAATCCTCCGGATACCATTTTGAACCGAACTTCAAGAATGATGCAATCCTACAACATTCTCTAGGACCGAAGCCTCCGGATACCATTTTGAACTGAAGTTCAAAGATGATGCAATCTTACCACATTCTCGGGGACCGAAGCCTCCAGATACCTTTCTAAATCGAAGTTCAAGGATGATGCAATCCTACCATATTCTCAGGGACTGAAGCCTTCGAATACCTTTCTTAACCGAAGTTCAAGGATGATGCAATCCCACTACATTCTCGAGGACCGAATTCATGAGATCTATTCTAGACAAATGTCCCGGGATGATACAATCCCCTTCATTCTCGAGGACCAAAGTCACTAGATCACTTCTAGAAAAATGTCGTGGGATGATACAATCCCTCTTCATTCTCAAGGACCAAAGTCATCGGATCACTTCTAGACAAATTTCCTGGGATGATAGAATCTCTCTTCATTCTCAAGGACTGAGGTCACTGAATCACTTTAGCGCAAGTGCCTAGGGATGATACAATCCCACTGCAACATCACTACTCCTTGTTTCAAGGAAGTTCTTTCCGAACAACACCAAGCTTGTCTCGAAATTGTTCGAAATTTACTCGAGACAGAGGTTTTTTCAACACATCATCATCTAAACCATCATCATCTACATCTTCAATATGTGAATACTGGACTATCACCATATGTCTCTCCAGTATGTGAATACCGAAAGCATCATCATCTATATCTTCAGTATAGAAATACTGAAAGCATCATCATCTCTTTATTCAGTATAGAAATACTGAATCACCATCATCTACATCTACAGTATTTAAATATTGAAACATCATCTATATCTTTAGTATGGGAATACTGAAACAACATCATTTGCATTTTATCTCGTATGTAGAAATACCGGATTTCTATGTGTTACGATGAAACACAGGGTTCTCTGCCATCATAACTTTGGTTATCACATAGAATCATTGTAGTATCCATCTTCAGGTCAAAGAGACTTGTCATCGGCTTCTAAAGCCATACAGCTTCACAACATAGAAAAGCAATCTGCTATGTATTCTGCTTCAATAGTGCTAAGAGAAACACTGGATTGTTTCCTACTGAACCATGAACTCATAGCAGATCCCAGACAATAACATCCACTTGATGTGCTTCTTTTGTCTGAGACACTTCCAGCCCAATCTGCATCTGTATAGCCATACAATCAGTAATCATGGTTTCCATCATAGTATAAATGAAAGTCTATAGTCCCTTTCAGATATCTCATCACATGCTTTGCATCTATTAGGTGGACATGTCTAGGTTGAACTAGATATTGACTCAATGTTTTCATAGAAAAACAAATGTCTGGTGTGGTATTTTTTAGATACATCAACAACCCAATAATCTGTCTGTATTGAATCATATCCACTAACTCTGATGAGTCATTAACTCACAACTTTAGGTTGGAATCCATGGGTGTGGCCATGGCTTTGCATTCCAACATATCGAATCTTTTCAATATCTCTATTGTATACTTTCCCTAGTTGAGAAAGATTCCTTCTTAACTTTCCTATACTTCTAGACCTAGGAAATAATGTATTGACCTAAGTTCTTTCATATAAAATTATTCAGCGAGCTTCTTCTTGCATTCTACAATTTGTTTCTCATTCCTTGCCAGGAATATATCATCCACATATAGTAATAGTATGACATGTTCATCTTCTATAACCTTGAAGTAAAGGTTAGGATCAAATTTCGTAAGGAAACTATATATACTTCCATACCAAGCTCTGGGAGCTGGCTTCAGGCCATACAGTGCCTTCTTCAACTTGCATACATGAGTCCATCTGTCTTCAACTTCAAATCCTTGTGACTATTCTATGTATACTTCTTCTTCAATCACACCATTCAATAAGGATGCCTTCACATCCACCTGGTGTATATACCACTTCATCAAGGAAGTAGGTGCCATGATAGTTCTAATGGAAGTGTACCTTGCTTCCTGGAACAAGTGTCTCTTCATAATAAATTCCCTCTCTCTGAGAGAATCCTCTAGCCACAAATATTTCCTTCCATCAGCAACATGTTTTATCTTATAAGTCTACTTGGAAGATACCACGCTCTTGATTTCTGGTTTTGTTACCATATCCCAAAACATCATTCTGGTATTCTTCCATCATCCTATTAGGTCATTCACATATTCTAGTCTTCCGCACTCAACCTTGAAGGTTTGAACCCACTTTACTCTTGGTAAAGTCTTGATCCATCAGGAAGTTGTCTATCATGTCGTACCATGTTGAACTTAGATATATTCTGTCGTCACTTCTGCTGAAGTGGAGTATCATCTTCCCTCTTCATTTTGTACAGGTGGTTCTATTCTTGATATATACTTCTAGTGGGTCTGGTCAATAGAGTATGTCATGTCATAGCCTATTCTTTCTAAGGAAAACCATGAACCTTGATTTGTACACTTGTGCTTGTAAATCCATATGGAATATACTACGGACTTCTATTTAGGTCTCAAAACCATATCATAGACATCTTTCCCCATGATCAACTATTACTCTTTGATCATAGCTTCTTTCATAGCTGGAAAGGTTAGCATCAATGATGTCACCTAATTGTGTTACACAACTAGAGTGTGTTACAGGCCTCTTACTTTGGTTTGGAAGTCTCACCATTCTTTTCTCCGTCTTGAGTTATATCTTGTACCCATTGTGGTCTTCATCCTTAGAGGTGGATCTACCGCTCTCTAAAGCACTTTCTTCTGTCATGGTGTCTATGACCCTGGGAGCTTCAGATTCATGTTTATTGGAGTGAATCTTGAATTGTCATAACTTGTTCTTCGGAACAAGTCTCATCCTTCTTTTCTTGTAGGCAGTTGTACAAGACCTTTCCTACAATTAAAATGCAGCAGTAGCATGGTCAGAACCATTTCATAGAACATATGCATAACGACGCATAGTTCAACTGTTTATCCAATACAACATTCATCCATATCTCACAGAAACTTTCTAGATGACATCATTGATGTTTTGCACTAATCCAATATTTCATCAAGGAGGTTTAATTCTAGATAAGTAGCAATGGAGAGGTGTATAGCACCATGAGATACTTACTCATCACATGCATACTATCATTAATGGAAACATTCTATCATGCATAATACATCAACTGAATACAAAACAATATCATGAAATGACAACTGAATACTTATATTTTATTTGTTTAGTGGGTTGACTCCTTCTTGATCATTCTGATTCATCATCTTCTTCATTCATGAAATCATCATTTCTTATCCAAATGATAAGATGGGTAAGAGGTTATTCAAGAATTGAGTTCTTTCATATTCCTCATTGCTTGAGGGATCTTCTTTGAATTATGAGTTCTTTATATTTAGTTTCTCCAATCTTCTTGTCTCTTATTACGACTCACGTTTCTTCATGTGTAAGGCTTTAGCCTCATTTCCCTTTGGAACTAGAACCTATCTACTTATGTAGGTGTCCAATTCATTTTCTTCAAGAGCGGGTGAGATCCAATACTTCCAAGTTTTGAAGTTTTCAACTTCACCAAGCTTATCATCAAGATGAGGCGATAGATCACTTTGAAATGATAAACTCAAATGAAAATAGAAAAAGATTAGATCTTACCGATTTGAGGTGTCCATCCCGGTTCCCGAGCTAGCTAATATAGGGTTTGTCAGAGAAACCCTAATTTTCAAAACTTGGAATCTTTAAGATATTATTGGATATAAATATAGACCGCTTCAAGGTGAGCTGTCCAATGTACTCCTTTTTTGAAAACAATGGAGGGAAGCTCTCAGAACAAGAAGCCCTAGTTTTCCAATTTCTTCTACAGAAATGCCTGATACTATTTCTGTAATATCTATGAACTTACTAATCCTATGTGTCTAAACATTTGCACTAAGGTATCCTTACCTATCCCTGTTCCAGCACCATAGGTTTCATCCAAATTTGGTTTACCAATTGGGACTTATAATCATTTTCCCAAGGTGGCCTATTTCAGGAATGTTCAGCATAGCGAAGTTGTACGGACTGAAACGTGTCATTGTTTAATGTTTGAGGTATGAAACTTATACCATAGAAACTAAATTCCGTTCCCTTTTTGTTACATCTTTAGAAATTTGATTTCGACCTTTGTATCTCGATATATAGCAATTCTCCCCAGGTGTCCTGTTTAGGGATGAATCCTAGAAGAGACTGGAACCCTAACATGGAGGGATCATATCTCCTAGAATGTAGCAAATATGAGGATGAAATTTGGATACAGTGAAAATCACGATTTTATCTTCGACTTGTATAAATTTCAGCTCTTGATCCTTCCCCAATACCGAGATATAGCAACTGTACCAAAACTTGTCATTTTTAGTATTTAGGGTTTTTCCAGCCCATGGTCAAACTAGGGTTTGATTTCCCCATAGTTATACCCAACCAAAAATATCAAACCAGGTCTCTAAACTTCGATTTTTATGAGGAGAGCAATCCTATGCCAGGCTCACTCAAAAAAAATCATCTTCTGTAAAAATCCTTAATTTCCCGCAGCAAAAACTAAAAATTCCCGGAATCAAATTCTTCTTCGACATAAAAATGCGCCCTTCAATGGAGAGTAATCCTAGCCTTATTTTTTTGATCGATTGTGGAGAGAGACCCTAGCTGCACAATGTCTTTTTTCAGGGTGGCTCTGATACCATGTTAAATTTTTAATGGTTATATCAAATATTAAAACATTTAGCATCATAACAGCATAACCATAAGCCAAAAGATCACTAAAAGATAGACAAGCACAACCATACAAAAAGAACACAAAGATTTATCCTGTCAACATACTAAAGGGAAAAACCCATCAAAATATTCCTCAATATATATGCCCCAAAAAGATAAAAAGTATAACCCAAAAGACCGATCCTCCTTCTTCTCCAGCCACAGCTCTTTCTCTCTCTCTCTATTGCACTACACAAGTGAGTGTGTGTGTTCCAAAGGAGAAGTGCCACACCTCTATTTATATTGGTTCTTTCACTTAATAATTAATTCAGTCATGTAGGCTCAAGTAATCCTAATTTAATCATGTAGGCTCGAGTAACCAGAACTAGGGTGCTAATGACCCAACTTACAATTTGAGGGGACTTCCTCATGACTCTTATTAGTTCTCCCGATTAGAAACATCAAGGTATAAAGAAATACAAGTGATACTCCCGATAGGACCATCGGGGACCACAAAATATATATATAGAATATTCTTCGAAGTTATAATATTTCAACACAAAACCCATCGTGAAAAGTAGTGAAATTTCTTCATCACATCCTTGCATCAGGTGAAGAAATGGGTTCCACTTAGTGCGGATAAAGATCTCTCGACACTCCTGAAATTCTCGTATCTGAAATAAATCTTGAGATCTCGGGTTCAAAGCAATTCGACATTGTTTAGATAGAGGCAAGCATGCAAAGCTCGTAGAGAGTATAGGGATATAGTGACTAAAACATCTCTACAAGGATGATAGTAGGTGAGGGTGACATAATATAAAGAAAATCACAAGAGCGTAGTTTAAAACATGCTCCATTCAATCAATCAAATGATCACGGCAAGAATCAACACGTTTAGGTGATAGTGCCATTATGACAAATATTAAGTTGTGTGTCGCCAAAGGACGCATCCATTAATGAGCTCATAAGGTTTCGATAAGTTCAACCATGTCCAAAGTAAAACTTTGGACAGGTTGAACGTATTAATCAATACGATTTCATAAACCATATTCACACCCATAATAACTTAAGTTAACATGCGGATCGATCACTTGATGGTTTATACGTGGAAGAGGATAAGAGGGTAAGTGTGATCACTGAAAAAGTTCCTAATGGCATATCACATTCATATGGGGGGTTTAAGATAGATCATATTATGTCTAAAATCATACAAAATCATAGGTCAAAATTAGTCATAATGCTCTTATAAGCATGTAGATGTGACTTGATAATCATAGGTATAGCTCAGCTAATTTAACGTTTTGCCCAAAAACATAATTAAGTTAACACCATAACACACTTAACCATTAGTGCTATTATATCACATTTTTTATTCAGATCGTCATTTGGCAGTGCATTCAGACCAGCATTCGACCCTTCATATGGTCCTGCATATGATCCTTGATATAGGTTTTTTCTGTAAAAAAATCCTTTACTGGATCAGATTGCTGCTAATTATCCTCAAAACATTTGTCATTTGTCATAGATAAATGAATCTTTATATAAATAGTTAGAAAAATAAAAACAATATAACCTTCACAACATAATAGTCCTCCCCCAAACCAAATATATGGCATGTCCTCAAGCCATGCAAGAAAACCTAAGTAATTTCAAAATAGTTTAATACATAGTTCTATCATGCTGTTATCATTTTTACAAGAAAAAGAAAAACTAACTAGTAAAATGGAAATGATTTAGATATGTACATTTATCAAAAAAAAAATTTCTTAGAAAGATTGGGTGAATAATGTCAGTATAATTGAAAACAAATGCCATAGGAAAAACTAGTCATCCATGCCTCATTGTAAGGATTTCTTGTCATCTCAAGAATATTTTTGATTTTACCCTAAAGTTTGTGAGATTCTATAGCTATGGGTCCCATTTATAGGATAATCATATCCTAGGTATTGGTTGAATTAGATGATCGGATCCAAGTCCAACTTACAACCTTTCTCTAATGACATCATAAACAATTGGCCTACATATGTATTTATATATATTTTGGTTTCTTTAAAAATATATTATCATTTTTTCGAACCATGTGCATAGTGGTGCATTAACCATATCTCTTTTACCCAATATTGACCCGCTGCCAGCAGGCCTGTTCAGTACCCCAGTGGGTTTATCTTGGTACCATGCATGCATAGCCCTTCTTCCAGCAGTTTGTTCAGTACCCGATGGGTTTACTTGCATTTACCGAGCTTCCTTGTTTTTGGATGTTACTTAGCATTGACCTACTTCCAGTAGGCCTATTCAATACCCCGACGGGTTTGCTTCGTATAATGGTTTTGAGTATATGGAAGTCGGTTTGTACTAGAGTTCGCTAAGCCTACTAAACACATAATTCAAATTTGGAACAAAGCTCATAAGTAATTTTTATAATGGCCTTAATTATGGATCATGTCAAAAGAGAATAGCTTAAAGCTATTCTTTGACCATTAAATCTATCTTCTTCATAAACGCTCAGTAATGTTCCCCACAAGCAAAAATTTCACCTACTTTCGAGTTACCACAAAAATGCTTAAGAGATAAGTTTTGATGACAAGTATAGGATTAATTAGTAGTCCATAGGTGTAAGATGAGAATCTAAAGAACATGATAATTATAGTAGGTCTTTCAAGCAACTATTCTATTAAATAAAAAATTTACATGTCTGAATCAAAATACCATATATAAAATCATAACAAATCATAGAATAAATGGTTTAGGATGATATCCAAAGAATTCTTTAATTGCACTATAAACTTCAATTTTGATAGTAACCAGAAAGAAAGAGTTAAGATATATTATGAATCTTTTAAAGAACTTCCCTTTTCAGATAATACTCCATGAGATGCTTATAGAGATAAAGTATTTGTAATCAAACTGCAACACCACTTGTTAGATGATTCGTATTTATTCATAACAAAGCATCTATAAAATTCATAAGAATGAGAAAAAGGAAAAAGAGTCTTTAATTTGACAAAAATACAACAAATGATCGTGGGAATGAAACCTCTATATAAATGCAGTTAATTTGTTAGAAATGACTCTTACTTATTCGGGAGAACACAAACATATTTACATATATACAAGTAATGACAACCCAAAATAACTTTAACAATCAGGAGGAGGAGGAATAATTTCCTCTTCAACCAATTCCATCTCCTTTTGTTGCAATACATTTTGTACAAAGTCCTGTTTAGATATTGGTTGATGGTAATGTCTAAGTATGTTTCCATTTACTACAAAGGAAATTTGTGAACCGTCAATTGTCTTAATTTTTACTGAGCCATTATCAAAAGTTGTAACTAATTCATATGGACCCATCCAACAAGTAGTTAATTTTCCTTTAAAATTTTTGTACCCTGAATCAAATAGCAATGCCCAATCTCCAGTATTAAATTTTTTTTTCTTAATAAATTTATCATGCCATTTCTTCCGTTGATTCCATATTAACATTGTTCTTTCGAGTGCATCCTATCTAATTTCATCTAACTCATTAATCTGTAAAACTCATTGTTTTTGTGCTTCATCCAAATTCATGCCTTATTATGCTGGCATGTGAAAGGTCTTAACTTGAAATTCGATAGGCAAAAGGACTTGTTTTCCATACACTAACTCATAGGGGGTATGTCCAGTAGTGTTTCTCCATGTTATCCTATAGTCCCACAAGGCCTCTGGGAGTCTATCTACCCAATCCTTATGATGTAAGTGAATGGTTTTGGTTAATATGTCTTAGATAATACTTTATTGGTTGATTCTACCTGGCCATTATCCTGGGGATGAGAAGGTGAGTATTTGCAATATCAAATTCCATACTTCATGGTGATTTCTTTCATTAATTTAGAAGTGAATTGAGAGCCTTGATCTGTGACAATCACTCTAGGCAAATAAAATCGAGTGAATATATCTTCATATATGAATTCTACTACCGATTTATTTGTGGCCCTAAAAAAATATTTAACTCTACCCACTTGGTAACATAGTTTGTGCAGACTAGGATATACTTCTTTTTACGAGACATGGGAGAAATTGGTCATAAAAAATCTAGAGCCATTTCTCAAAAGGCTCTATCATGACATGAGGTTGTAAGGCAATCTAATTAGGAGACGTAGGTCTACCCATTCTTCAGCAACTATCACATTCTTTAACATATTTGGTAGCATCCTTGAAAATGCTCGGCTAGTAATAACCAGAGCACAACACTTTGTATGTCATTTGATTATCAGAAAAATGTCCTGCACATGGTACATCATGGCATGCATGGAGGATATCTGCCATTTCATCCTCCCATATGCATTGTATAATAATAAAATCTAGGCCAGTACGAAAGAGATCATTATGAAGCTAGGAATAGTTAGAGCTTTGAACTATAATGTGATTCTTCTCAGGTGGGGACAAGTGATTTGGTAATTTCCTAGTTTCTAAATAATTGGCAATGTATGCAAACCAAGGGGTTTGAACAAATACAACAAATAGATGTTCATCAAGAAAAGTGTCATCAACACGTTTAGTACCGTCATTATGTTGAATATGGGAAAGGAAATTTGTTACTAAATTCTCTTTACCAGGTCATTCAACGACAGTAATGTTAAATACTTGTAATAAAAGAAGCCACCGAGTCACCCTACCTTTGGTAATTGGTTTATTCTTTAAAAATCTGATGGAAGAGTGATCCGTATGCACAAAAACTTTGTATCCTGTAATATAATGGTGAAATTTATTAATAGAATAGACTGCTGCCAAAAACTCTTTTTCAGTAACAACATAATTCAGCTCGGCAGGGGTAAAATTCTTGCTAATAAAATAAATAGCATAAGGTTGTTGGCCTTCCTTTTGTCATAAGACTCCAACAGGTCTTACCGTGGTACGGTTTGGTAGTTATAGGATTGGAGGGGTAGGCCAAAGAAACTGTCCCAATTGTAAAACTTCTAAAACTACAGTGGTCATCATATTAATGGCAGATCCTAAATCAATAAGTGTATTTTCTATGAAGGTATTATTTACAATAAAATTTACTACTCAGGAACCTGGATTTCTATATTTTGCAATCCGAGATTGGTTTGTCATACACTCAGACATCTCTCCTATAACATGAATTATGAGGGGTCCTTTTTGCTTCTTTCCTTGGAGCTTAATGCATAGTTCCTTTATTACCTTGTTGTAAATTGGTATATCCTTAATAACCTGTAATAGAGAAATCTTGACACAAATATTCTTTAGTTCATTAATAATGTCATACTCAAGACAAACTATGGGTTTTTCTATTGCTAGTCATTTCAAAAATGGAGGAATCATTTGTTCATGAATGGGTTCTTACCGAGGATGGATATGCATTGGGATATTTGGAATATCCACATCTTGCAGAGTAGCATCATTCATGACTTCATTTGAATCTTCTTCATCATTCTCTTCATGAATAATGACTGATGACCTGGGTCTATCATTTACAAATATTCTAGATTGTAATTGTATCGCATGTACAAGTGTATTCGAAACAATGTAGGATGGAAGATTTTGAAACTAAATGATATTAAGATCTTGAGTTGGCTTATTATTTGGATTAGTTATCGGTTGTGCAGGTAACAATGTAGGTCATGGAGGGTTTTTATTTTGGAAATGGTGAGGTTGTTGTGTAATAAGGGGAACTGCAGGCACAAACCCTGGTAAACATTTTTGGGTATTGGATCAATGCTGAGGATATAGGTGATTAGGTACAGAGACAGGTTGTGGTTGGGGGTAAGATTGTCCCCTCCACCCCTATGGCCAATACTATTACTAAGTAAAATGAGGAGGAGGAGGATACTAGGGTGACCACTGCTGCCAACTTGTAGTGTTCCAATGTTGAGGAAGTTGGTAAGGTTGGTAATAAGGTGGAGGCTGTGGTGAGAAATTGTGATATGGTGGCGGGTCTCTTGGTTGCCAAGGAGGCCTCCTGGATGTTTCACCAACATCCCCACTCTTTTATATGGCTTGTAACCCTGGTAACGATGGGAAATCATCTTTGGATGCTCCTCTGTACAGATGTGCCATACGGATATTGTAATGTCCCCGACCCTTTAACCAGCGAAGAGGACGCTACTAACATCACAGATACGGGAAAATGGCCTCATGAACATGAACATGCATATTATGCTGAAATAAAAAGCTTAAACATAAAACATACTAATATCCATAACCTTTCATTTACATAAAAAATCAAGCATACACACATTCAATCATGCCACATGTTCATCATATTCAATAATCAGTAAATATAAATGCAGAAGTAAAATGGACAAGAATAATCATCTGATAAGAACTCGTCCCGCAACCAGCTATGTCGCTGCAACATTCCACCCAACCATAGGCGAGCGTGCTCATCAATCTATAAGCAATGCTACCACCCTTGAGATGGGCATTGTTAGAATAATCAACCCATAGTTAGCTACCTTAGACATTAATTTCATTATTTTTGTCTTATTTTCCTAGTTCATGTGTCCCACCTTATGCAAGTTGTCATTTACCTATCCATAGTGGTCAAAATTGCCTTATTTGACTCATGTAGTGCTTGGGAAACCTCAAGGAATCAAATCTGCTTTATTCCTGGCCTCCTAAGTGCCCTTCTACCTTTTCTGCTTTATTCCCTGCTTTTTCAGTGTTTTAAGGCAAATGGAAAAGCTTGACTAGGTGAGGTTGACTAGTTTTTTTTCCTACACATCCTCCACTCTTTTCTCCTTGTAAAAGCATGTATGAGTTGTCATTCCATCACTCTTTAGCTTTCCTAAGTGCTTTTTCTAATTCGTGAGCTCCATGGTTGATTTGGGATCAGCGTTTTGCACCTATGGGGGATTTGCTTATATTTTGTAAGCCTGCTTTATGCTAGATTTGAATTTCTCCTCATGCATTCGAATCCATTATGTAATTATTTAATGATGAAACCTATTATGTTACAGGTTTGTCTATTGTACACTTATTCAATACAGTTTAGTGTTCAGCTCATTATTCAGTCTCTTTTGTGAGTGATTTTGAATGTTCAATTGATAATTGTTGTGAGTAAAAGTAATCTGAGTAAAAGTAATCTATCACTGGGTTCAATTTACACATGGTATCAGAGCCATTTTAGATTTATTTCTCTCCTTCAAAATTGTTTTGCAGGTTCGACATCAGTGACTAGGAGCCTTCTACTGACAGCCGGGACAAATTTCTAAGCTATGGATCAATCTCAGAAGATCATCTTGACTCCTTTCAATTTATTTGAATGGAAATCAGAGATGGAGATACTGTTGAGAGTTAAAGGCCTCTACAGGGTGACTATGGCAACAGAAGCACAGCCCAATGCAGCTGCAGAGAAGATTAAATGGCACAACAGAAGGGATGAGGCCTATGGTCTCTTGTGTCTGAGTATTTCCAGAGACCTCCTTTTCCATATTGATGGATTGACATCACCGAATGAAGTATGGGAGAAGCTTACTGATCTTTTTGGAAAGACAGATGAGATGAGGGGACATCAAATCGAAAATGAACTGATCTCCCTGAGTCCCAATAGCGTTGAATCTCTGCAACTCTATTTCTCCAAGTTCAAAGCACTTGTTTTGTAGCTGAAACAGTGTGGGATCAAAAAGAAGGATGACCAGCTGGTCTTGGCCATTCTCTCAAAGCTTGGCCCTGACTATTCAATGTTTGTTTCGACCTTCTATGCCACAAAACTGACAGCTCGAACCTGGAAGATGCCTAGCCTTGCAGATTTCATGGAATCTCTCACACAAGAACAAGACAAGCTGGTGATGATGGGAACCATCAAACCATCCAAAGGTCAAGATCTGATTGCTGAAGATTTGAGGGTGGATTCAAAAAGAAAAAAGAAATCTAAAAAGCCACCTGAGCAAAAGAGAGACAAGAAACAGTCTCCAAAGGAGCCACAAGGTTCCAAGAAGAATAACCAGAAGAAGAAAAACAAAGGAGAAATGAGCAAGTGCGCATACTGCAATAAGGGAAATCACACTGAAATATCTTGTATGAAGAAGCAAATAGACATGTTGACCCAACTCTTGGAGAAGAATGGCATCTCCCTTCCAGAAAGCTCAAAGAAGAGAGAAGGAGGATCAAGTTCAGATGACAGAGAGAGAGTTCATGCATTGGTTGCTGGCACATCAAGCTCACCCAGTTTTATCATTGATTCTGGAGCTTCAAGACACATGGTTTCGACCAAGGAGGCATTCTCCTCACTTGACATGTCGAAAGGACCACCTATAGTACTGGGAGATGACTCTCTCACTGAAATTTTGGGAAAAGGGAGGATTGATCTTGATCATGGTTAGTTCAGCAATGTGTTGTATGTGCCTGGTCTTGCCTCCAACCTCTTGTCAGTGTACCAGATAAATCACACTGAGTCTCATAAGAAGGTCATATTCTCCCCTGATGAAGTTGAGATCACAGAGATCTCAAGTGGTAAATTCATTGCAAAAGGAGTTGTGAATCATGCTCAGAAGGTATACATGTTCTCACACTTCCTACCCTACTCAAACCCCTCTACTCTTCTGATTCATGCTAATGAAGCAAGCAAGATTTGGCATGAAAGATTTGGCCACCTAAATTAGAAGTATCTTTCTGATCTTAGTGAAAAAGAGATGGTCATAGGGTTTCCCAAGATAAAATTTTCCGAAGGAGTCTGCCAAGGTTGTATCCTAGGAAAACACCTAGAGCATAAATTTAAGAGAGCTAGTCATGAGAGAACCTCTGCACCCCTCGAGCTGATCCACAGTGATGTTGCTGGCCCATTCCCTCATATGTCCATGATTCAGGACAAATATGCATTGACTTTCATAGATGACTTTTTTAGGTATTGCTGGGTTTACTTCCTGAAACACAAGTTTGAATTTTTTGGCCTCTTCAAAGTCTTTAAGGCTTTGGTTGAAAACCAGTCTCGGAGGAAACTCAAGGTCCTCAGATCTGAAAATGGTGGTGAGTATGTCAAGTCTGATTTTATTAATTATTGTGCTGATGCAGGTATTTAGATGCAACATTCTATCCCTTACACACCACAGCAAAATGGTGTTGCTGAGAGGAAGAACAGATCACTAAAGGAGATGGTAACATGCATGATGGAGGGAAAAACTTTGCCACCAAAGTACTGGGCCGAAGCTATCAACTGTGAAGCCTATATCTAGAATAGGGTGCCTCATAAAAATATTGATGGTATGACTCTTTTCGAAGCATGGAGTGGGCACAAGCCAGATGTGACCCATTTCAGGATTTTTGGCTCAAGGGCTTGGGCTAGAATTCCAACAGAAAAGAGAAAGGCTTTGTAGCCCCAAAGCCAAGAGTGTCTATTTGTTGGATACTTTGAAGATTCAAAAGGGTAAAAACTGATAAATTTGAGCACAAATAAATCCTTCATTGAAAGGTGTGTTCAGTTTCAAGAAGAACCCCTTGCAGCAGTGGAAGTTGGAGAAGCCTCTTCACCACCTGAACCTCTGAAAGTAAGTGAAGAGTTTGTTGAACATGCTGATTCTGATTTTTCTAATGGAGATGAGTTTATTGTATACCCTAACATCCCTACAAGGCCAAAATGGGCAGCCAAGACACTACATGCAGCAGGAGAGCTAGCTGGGGATCCCAATGACCCAGGGAGGACTAGATCTCAATTTGAGAGTGGTTTGTGCATGAAGGATCCTATGTTTGCTGAAAAATGCTATTTGATGGTGGAATCTCATCCTCAAACATATGAAGAAGTAGCAGGCGATCCAAGATGGAAAGCAACCATGAAGGAAGAGTTCAGCTCACTCCAGAAGAGCAACACATGGGAGCTAATGGATCTTCCCCCAGGGAGGAAGTTAGTTCAGTGTAAGTGGGTCTACAAGACCAAATTTCCTGCTCATGGTTCACCACTAAAGTACAAGGCCAGATTGGTAGCCAAGGGATACTCACAAGTTCATGGGATAGATTACAATGAGACCTTTTCCCCAGTGGAAAAAATGGATTCCATCAGGCTAGCCCTAGCTATTGCAGCCTCAAAGCAATGGCAGGTACATCACATGGATGTAAAATGTGCCTTCCTGAATGGAGATCTCACTGAAGAGATATATATGTAGAAGCATCAATGTTTTGCTACTAACCCTTCTCTTGTGTGCAGGTTGAGAAAGTCATTGTATGGGCTAAATCAAGCCCCCAGGGCTTGGTGTGCCAACGTCGATAGCTTCTTGCTATCACTGAATTTTGTTCGGTGCAAATCAGATCCAAATGTCTATTTAAATTTAATTAATGGTTCATTAATGATCATTGTGTTATATGTTGATGACCTCCTCATTACAAGAAGCTCAAAGGATGAGATTGCTTCCTTAAGGGGTGTAATGAACCAAGCCTTCTCCATGATAGATTTGGGGCTCTTAAGTCAATTTTTGGGGCTTGAGATTGCTCAATCCAAAGATGGAATAAAGGTGCACCAGTCCAAATATGCCTTGGATTTTCTGAACAAATTCAAAATGAAGGACTGTAAACCAAGCAAGACTCCTTTCCTTTCAGGAGTGAAGCTGGAAGAAGCTGATTCTTCACCTATGGTAAACAATACACTGTATAGGCAATTGATTGGATGTTTGTTGCATCTTACACATACTAGACCTGATATTTCTTATGCAGTAAGTGTGGCTTCTAGATACATGGATCAGCCTCATGAGATCCATTGGAAAGATTCCAAAAGGATCCTTAACTTTGTTCAGTGAACAAGGACACATGGGTTCTATAAAGCAAAATTTGATCTTGATTTGATTAGATTTACTGATAGTGATTGGGTAGGTGATAGCACAGACAGAAAATCCACATCAGGATATGTGTTCATGCTTGCAGAAGGGCCAATCAGCTGGTCAAGCAAGAAACATAGTGCCATTGCACTCTCATCTACAGAAGCAAAGTACAGAGGAGTTGTTAATGCAACAACTCAATGTTTATGGTTGCAGGGATTACTTGGAGAGTGTGGCTTCGAATCAGAGTACTCAACTACCATCTACTGTGATAACCAGAGTACCATTCGAATCTGCAAAGATCCAGTTCAGAAGCAGAGAACCAAACACATTGAGATCCATATGCACTACATCAGAGAGCTTGTACATGATGGCACCATTCACCTACTCTTTTGTTCATCTTCAGAACAAGTAGCTGATATCTTCACCAAAGCATTTTGTGAGAAGACCTTCAGCAATATCAAATCACTACTAGGGATTTTTGATCATGCTGTGAAGTATGAGTGAAGACAATATTTCCAAATTTTGTTTTACAGTCCATGTTTAAGGGAGGATTTTTCCATGTGGTTTTTTGCCTCTTTCCTTGGTTGTATGGACATGCAGTATGTAAAGGGTGACTAAGCCTTGTTGCTAGGCCCTATAATTTTCTGATATATTAATCATAAGTCAGGCTTAAGGGGGGGTGTTAGAATAATCAACCCATAGTTAGCTACCTTAGAAATTATTTTCATTATTTTTGTCTTATTTGCCTAGTTCATGTGTCCCACCTTGTGCAAGTTGTCATTTACCTATCCATAGTGGTCAAACTTGCATTATTTGATTCATGTAGCACATGGGAAACCTCAAGGAATCAAATCTACTTTATTCCTGACCTCCTAAGCGCCCTTCTGCTTTTTTTGCTTTATTCCCTGCGTTTTCAGTGTTTTAAGGTAAATGGAAAAGCTTGACTAGGTGAGGTTGACTAGTTTTTTGTCCTACCAATCCTCCACTCTTTTCTCCTTGTAAAAGCATGTATGAGTTTTCATTCCATCACTCTTTAGCTTTCCTAAGTGCTTTTTCCAATTCGTGAGCTCCATGACTGATTTGGGATCAGGTTTTTGCACCTATGGGGGATTTGCTTAATTTTAGTAAGCCTGCTTTATGCTAGATTCGAATTGATCATCATGCATTCAAATACCTTATGTAATTATTTAATGATGCAACCTATTATGTTACAGGGTTGGATATTGTACACTTATTCAATACATTTTAGTGTTCAGCTCATTATTCAGTCTCTTTTGTGAGTGATTTTGCATGTTCAATAGATAATTGTTGTGAGTAAAATTAATCTATCACTGGATTCAATTTCCATAGGCATGGTTCCTCAAGGAATAAGGGTCAAATCAGGATTACACATAAGCAAGGTACACAAATCAGCCAATCCCAAACAGTAGGGTTTATTAGGCCATCAAGGAGCTAGGAAATGCTAAATGCTAAGCTAGTGACCTCAAACAACAGTTTTCTCAAGAATAACCTACCTCAAATAATACTCTCAATAGTTCAAATACCAACCAATGCTTACCGCAACAAAACAAGAAGCAAACCAAAACCAGGGAAGACAACAACCCCAAAAATCATAGAGAAACAATGGCAGCATTACACAATCTGGAAAAGGGAGGGAAGCCAGAAAATCCCAGCATAGGAAGGGGAAATATAGATGCACAACAAAACCCAAAAACGATTTTTGCACATGTAGCAACCCAACCATGGATAGCTCAATAGTCCAATCCCATAAAGAAACAATAGGAAAATACACAGTCTGTAGATGGGGAAGGAACCGATTCTCAATCTGTGCGTGAGGGAAAAAGGACACAACCCAAAACAAAAATGTGAATGAAAAGCACATAAGGAACCCATAGCATGGGTCACTATGAACAATAGACCTCTCCACAATCTAGACACACCAGCAACGTTAGACAACAGTGGTCCCTTCTCAATGATGAAGCCAACACACCCTTCACAATTGGTAATGGTGGAGTAAAAAGAATGCTGCACAGTCTGGAAATGGTAGAAGATATAGACTCTCTGCGTAAACAGGAAGAAGACATATCACTTAGAAAACCACAGAAAACATACCATAGTGAACAATCATGGCAACATTTTATAGGTCGACAATGGAGGGGTCGAAAACACATACTTTCTATCTGAACAAGAGGAAGAACGTTTCTCCCATTAGCAAGGCGGTGTGTGAAGGGAATGGTGAACCCCAAAACAAAGGAACGTGGAACCTTTTAACTTAGCCCACATGAGAGGAGGTGAATAGAATCACGATATTGTTAGTGGGAAAACCATCCGCGCGTCATGGAGAGTGGTAGCAGGCATGAATTTTTGTCAGCAAACTGCTGCCCCGACATGGTTAACTCCCAATGGCCCCCATGGTTTAGAAAACCCTCCCCCCCACCCACCTTATCCTTTGGAATCATGCCCTTTTCATTTAACGTTGCACCGTTGTAGCTGGTTGTAGGTTTAATTAGATTGATGTGCATTTTTACATGATGCCAAGGCTATAATGTGCCGTATAGCACGATATACCATCGAAAACGATCCCTATTGCAGAAACATAACACAACCTAATCGACGGTGGGGATTTTTCCTTGAGCTCCACACCACGATTAATTACAATATATACACCATGTACCCTTTAATGTAAACGGGGTCGAAACTGGGGTATTACAATCCCCTTCCCCTTAGAATAACACCATCCTTGATGTTCCAATACATATACAATTTGCACATCCAAAATTTCAAAATTTTGTAGACCTGTCCCATGTTCAATTATCTACTTTGAATGTTTAGGACCAAGCCCCTTAGCTTCCCAGAAATTCTCTTGCTGGTTCTCAGCTCTTGGCTTATCCTGAAGCCTAGGAACTTTGTTGCTACTGTCCTCTTTATGTTCCCTCGTTGGACAGTACCGGCATAAATGATGTCCTTTGCATTCACAACATTTCACTGGCTACTTCATCTTTACCTGCTCAATTTCCTTTGAGTCTTCAATCCTGGACCATTTCTTAACGGATCGCTTGGACAAATGTCCCATCATTGATCCACCTTCCTTTCCTTTTCCGATTGCTCCCAGAAGGCTTTTCACCTCCCTTTGCAAACGAATAAAGTCTTGCAAAATATGGTCGTTCATTTCATTCTGCCTTTTCTGTATCTTGAGCATCTCTCTAGGATTCTCTTAGGTCTTGGCAATCATTTGAAGGAGACTTCCAGCCAAGTCCAGCAACTTTTGGTCTGCTGCCATGATTAATGTGCACCATTGGATTTCACCTTTCTCAACTGTGAAATGCATCATTGAATTTTTACTAGACCAAGTACAATATAGGCATTAATATCAGTCATTTAATTGCCCAATTAGCATGACAGTCCTAGCCTCATCAAGGAGACTTTCATATTTTTCATGCCTTCCCAACAAGCATATGAGCTCATTCATGTCCATTCTTGGGCAGGGATTTAACTATTCCAGCATTCACAATTTACTTTAAGAAAATAGACACATTCTATTTTCAATCATACATGAATTCAACAACCTCTTGTTTTCACAATGCATAAATATATATATAGATATATATGTATTCAGAAGGCAAGAGAGAGCAACAAGAGTTTTTCCCCTCTTTGTTTTGTTCCATCCTAGAACCCACACCACCACTGTGGCTTTTCATGCTCTCAGCCTCTTTCACTTCACCGTGAATGTTGGACCAATCCCTCTTGGTCATGACACTTAGTGTCTCTAGTGTATTTTAGACCTCTCAACCATAAAGCATCCCCACATGGTTGATCTCGGCTGCTAGGACCTTCATAGTCTTGCTAGCACCTTTTTCATTACCACTCATTTTGAGCTCTTCAGGACAGTCACATGTCCACATGCACCCCTAGGATGCTCTCATAGTTCTTACTCCCAGCGATACCTATATCCAAACATTGAATAGATTCACATGTTTAGTTTATTGTCATTGGTTTTTATCTCTAGAACGAGAGCTTAAAACATCATATCCAAATCATAAACACATGTATATTCATAAGCAAGATATTGCAAAATAATCCAATACTTATATGTATTGTGCGTTTTCTTGTTAGTCCAAAGGATCCTGCTTTGCTTTGCAAGCCTTGGGATTGCCTATGGACTTGGATGTTAGGCATCACGTAGGCTACTTCACAAAATCCTTATATATATATATATATATATATATATATATATATATATAACAGGAATAGTCAAGGAAACCCTTGTTGGGTTTATCAGATCGTCAACAAATCGCCTACTTGGTTATGACACTTTTAGTGTCTCTAGTCTATTTTCAGACCTCTCAACCATGGAGCTTCCCACATGGTTGGTCTCCTTCTTTGTAGAAGGTAGGATGAGTTCAAGCCATTGTCCATTTAGCATATAATACCAAACTACCTTTGTTTATCTTGACAACACAAGCAATATAAGCATATTTGTTAGCATTATTGCTCTAAAATTGTAACCATATTTCACACCATTCAATATCAAGTATTGAGACACCAGGAATGCGTCCACTCCCTAGGATGTAATCAATATTGAAAAATACTTCCATGAACTGACATCAGAAAAGTGTGCACCCTTGTCCGGTGGGTATCATGTAGGCCCTATTCATACTCAAGTAATCGGTCCTACTGGAAATAAAATCAAAACATGTTCTACATATTGAATTTAACAGTTTGACATGCATATTCTTAGCTAGGGTTATAGAAAACTTATCCATTTGTCAAGGCAGTATTCCTTCGTTAAGGAGGAAAGGGGGCTCCCTTCTCTAAGTTGACAATCCATCGGTTTGCCATCCCAATTCCACTTTACTTTTCGTATCCACATATGCCTTACTGACATAATCCATACCATCTCACTCATGTTGCTTACCAAACATGTAGTGCAGATTAGACATTTCCAAAAATGTCCCATGAAGTTTCACCCGAAACCCATTTCCAAGATAAGGGAAAACCTTCCCTTGAAGTTTGGATCCTGTAGGCCATCACACCTGATCTTCCTGTAGTGTGTACCCCTGGCACATTCATCAAGTAGCCAAATATTCCATCATTATCTGATACTACAATCAAAATTGATCGTTCCATAACCAAGCAATAACATTATTAATTAAATTCAACAAGAATTTGCAACTCTGTTTACTACAGAAATTGATTTGCTTGGCAATGAGGTGATCCTCATTTGTGGGTCTCTTGTAAGCAGCACCACTATGCCCATTATAATTTCATGCTTACTAACATAATATGAATACCCACTTACAATGCGTCCTCTAGACACAATCTTATGTAAGCCAATAGTGATTAGTAGTTGTCAGCAATTTCTTAAATCCGAAATTCACAAATTCAAATTTACAACTCATTATGCATACAAACTATTATCACAGCCATGAGAATATTCTCATGATGTTTGACCCTTTCACATGGTAGATTCTGGACTTTGTCATGGTCTTACTCTCATTGCCATGCTCCAACAGTCTATGTGAAACCTGAACTTCAATTAGCCAAACACTTGGTAAGTCTTGATGCATATAACTTTTTCTATTGTTGCAGCAATCACTGAAGCATTTTCAGAATTTATAAAATTCAAATATTTCTAGTTGTTAATCGCATCAATATTACCAAAACCCATTTTACTTCATGCAGTCATTATCATACTAACATTTTCAAGGTATAGTCACATCATTTATGCAATTTAAATGAATTGTTTAGATACTCCCTACTTCACAAGCATATCACTGCACTGCCTTGCTCTTCCATAGAGCATTTTCAGTAGCCAATTGATCCTGACTATCCTATTCATGCACCTATTATCTTGCATTCATAACAGCTCTTGAAACGCTTCTAGAACTGTCATCAACTCATCATTTCAGCCATTAGTTATTCATAATATCATATGCACTTATCGCAATGCATTCATGCAATGCATCACAACATTTGCACCTATACTTATGCAGTCAGTTACTCACACCATTCATATGCATGCATTCAATGCATAACTACAAGGTTCATAAAATATTTTAATGCATACCCACTCAATGCTATCTTGCATTGATTCAGGATTACTATGCATTCAAACGTACCATGCATGGCCTAACCATGGCTACTTCATATAGGATGCATTACTATATTCAAGATCATTAGTACTTACTTTTCTTGGGCTACTAAGCTCAATCAACATATACAAGCATGTCACATTTATTATATGAATTTAGTATAACATTCAAATATCCACATGGTACAAGGTCTCTTACCTTTACCACCCCAAGTAATTGTCAAAGTTAAACTCTTTGTTAGGAACCCATGTCAATCCTTCTCTTTACCGTGTTAGTATATTGTTGTTGAACGCATATGCTTTGTAAGTCGTCCCATAGTAATTGTTGATCCATAGTTTGTGTTATTGTTGTTGGGCGCATATGCTTTGTAAGCCGTCTGTAGTATTTCTTGACCCATAGGTTATATTGGCCCATGGTTTTGACCCATAGTATTGGCGCCTATTTTTAGTATATAAGTGTGTGTTGAGGCCAAGGAAGGCACCGTGAAGTTATTTTGTATGGAGCTTTCTCAAAGGAGGTTGCCCCCTCGAAGTGGCCTACGATTAATATAAAAGTGATTTTGAGTTCTGCTGCTATATCATGTATTTTGATTAATTATTTGTTGCAGGGTCCTCACATTTGGTATCAGAGCACTTTCTTGGGCTCGTTGGGTGAAATTTCTGCCCAAATTTTTTTTTTCGCTTCTGTTGCAGGTTAGGATTTGGGAATAATCCCTATCCGCTTAACTGTGGGAAGTACTTGGGCATAAGCCCTAAAACTCATTGTGAGGAGTACCACAGGAACCCCGAAGTAACTAGCCCATTGAGAGGACCTGCCAGTGAAAAGGGAAACGACCCCTACCTGATTGACTAGTTCCCACCCATGAGGTAAACCAAGAGCTGTCGTTTGTGGCCAAGTCGTTATCAATTTTACCTAAGCTGTGGAGTGATGGTTACTTCCCCAATACGCAAGCCATCAGACAACATTGGTGGCCGAGTGATTCCCTTGAACCGATAGGAAGCCGCACATACCTGGGGTCCATATCTAATTTTAGTTGCACAATCACAGATTTCCTCTGTCCAGAACTGTTGCCGGTCAGTTCCACACCGTTGCAGATCCATTTGTTGCCAATCACTTCCGCATCGTTGCAGATTCCACTGTTTCCGATCACTTTCGCTCTGTTGCAGATCCCTTCCTGGAAAAAAAAAAATTTCCATTCTGTTTTTTAGCCACATCTCCTTGGTTTCAACTATGTTTTCCCTGAAACTTCACTGACACCTCTGCATATTTCATTCCCTAAGACCCTATCCCAAATTCCCCTTCCCAAGACGCGAAATCCCACATTTGTATATTTTTAGGGTTTTCCATAACTCCTTCGATTTTCACCCAAATGCCTTCAAATTTTGCCACCGTATTCCTTTCCTCATTCTGCTTCTTTGTCCCTCTCTACCAAATTTTCTCATTCTTTCACCCCGCTCCTAAAATCCCCATTTTTGCTTCCCTGTCCTTTCGATAGTGTCCAAAACTTACTCAAACCCAAATTACCCTTCCGATTTTTTCCCAAATCCAGATTTTCCTCTACTGGAACAGTTTCTTTTTTTGTTTTTCTACCCACTCCCCTGAAAAAAAAAAATCCTGGTTATGGTTGTCACCCGCATAGGAGCAAAAGCCATGGAGGAAGCACTTGCAGCCATTCAAGCCAAACTCCAGGAACTGGATGAAAAATTTCTTGGTCTCCATCTTGAGCATTTAGCTATGAACACCAGACGACAGTACGAGTCTTCATCAGACAATGGGTTCTCTTATTCCAGCAATTTTCGTTGTCTGAAGCTAGATTTTCCTTGCATCAATGGTACTGATCCGATTGGATGGATCTATCGTGCAGAACAGTATTTCAGTATTCATAATACTTTTGATGTCAACGAAGTTCCACTTGCCTCCTTTCATTTGGAACAGGAAGCTCTTCAATGGTATCGTTGGTACATCAAGGCTCATGAAGAGCCAAAATGTCCTGATTTTGGCCAGCTCCTTTTGCCACGATTTGGTCCTAGTGCTTTTGATGAATTCACAGGAGCTCTCACTAAACTTCGCCAAATTGGCACTATGAAAGAGTATCAAACTGAATTTGAGAAACTAGCTAATCACACTGAAGGATTACCTGATGACTTCTACTGGAGTTGTTTTATCAGTGGTCTAAAGGATGCAATTCGCTCTGAGGTAAAAATGTTTAGTCCCAACACAATGATGGAATCCCTAGGGTTGGCTAAGGTGGCAGCCCAACAACGCTTCAAATCCTCTTTTGTTCCCTTCCGAAATATGGGTTCTTAATGACCTCCCATTCCGCCCGCTCCTTGCTCACCTCCAATCAAGCATTTGTTTGAAACAGAGATGCATGCACGCAGAGAAAAAGGGCTTTGTTATAATTGTGATGAGAAATTCACTCGGGGACATCGATGTGTTCAACAAAAGCTCTATCTCTTGGATGTGGATTCTCCACCTGCCTCTGAAATTGGTGAAGAAGCTCCCGATCCAATGGATGCTCCGGTTGACATTCAGGAGCCGCCTACTAACCCTCCATCTCAGGACGACCAGCCTGAGATATCCCTCCATGCTTTAGCTGGAGTCACTACCCCCCAAACAATGCGGGTACGCGGTTACTTCAAGAAGCTTCCTCTTACCATACTCATTGATTCTGGAAGCACTCATAATTTCATTGACCCTCGGATCGCCAAACAAGCTGATTTTTTTATCCATCCTTGCTCCAACTTTGAAGTCATGGTTGCTAATGGGGCACCTTACCTTGCAAAGGGAAGTGTCGTAATGTGCGTATCTTTATGGGAGATTATAACCTCCGCTCTGACATGTTTTCCTTTACCTTATGCGAATGTGATGTGGTTTTGGGAGCTCAATGGTTGCGCACACTTGGCCCCATATTATGGGATTTTGCTGAACTTTGGATGCAGTTCTCCCCCGATGGTCACAAACACACATTGAAAGGATTACAACCAGGGTCTCTCAGCATCATCAGTTCACATTGCATGGAAAAACTCCTTAAGAAGAGTTCCCATGGTGTCATCGCTGAGCTCCATTCCATTCAAATGCAACCATCAGTGGCCCCCACTACTCCTTTGGATCTCCAACAAATTCTTGATCGATATACATGTGTTTTTGGCCAAAAGGAAGTTGAGTATCTCGAGCACATTATCTCAGCACAAGGGGTTCGTGTGGATCCTGCCAAAATCGCTACCATGAACAATTGGCCGCCTCCTAAGACACTCAAGGGCCTTCATGGTTTTTTGGGGTTGACTGGCTACTACCGCAAGTTTTTCAAGGATTATGGGAAGATTGCAGCTCCATTAACTGCTCTGTTGAAAAAGGATGCTTTTACATGGACACATGTTACTGAGTGTGAATTTGACAAGATGAACCAAGCTATGTGTACTACACCTGTTCTAGCTATGCCCGATTTCTCCAAGCCCTTCACTATTGAGAGTGATGCTTGCGGCAATGGACTTGGTGCTGTTATCCTTCAAGATGAACACCCTATTGCGTTCACCAGCAAAGCCCTTTCCGGTAAGAATTTAGCTGCCTCTACATATGAGAAGGAAATGATGGCTATTTTGCATGCAGTACAAAGGTGGTGACCCTCCCTCTTAGGGAATCATTTCTACATCAAGACTGATCACCAGAGTCTGAAATATTTCCTAGAACAGCGTGTATCCCCCCCAGCACAACACAAATGGGTTAGCAAACTCATGGGTTATGACTATGAGATCACTTATAAGAAGGGTAAGGACAATATTGTGGCCGATGCCCTTTCTCGCACATTTGATGACCAAGGTTCTCTTTCCGCGATTTCTATGCCTATTCCAAATTGGTTGCAATCGGTTCAACAGGGTTATGTCAATGACTCTTCATTTTCTCAAATCATCCAACGCTTGGACAACAACCCTTTTGCTGTCCCACATTACTCTTGGGATGGTGCTTCACTGAGATACAAGGGTCATCTGGTGCTTCCCCATAACACAGCTCTTCAACAAGCTATCTTCTATGAACTCCATGCTTCTACGTCAGCTGGGCACTCTGGTTTTCTCAAAACGTATGAACGGGCACGGTGCAAATTCTTTTGGTAGGTCATGTAAAGGAAAATTCAACAGATGGTGGCTGAATGTGATACTTGCCAGCACAATAAGGGTGAAACAACACCCCTTCTAGGATTGCTCGAACCCTTGCCCATACCTACCCAGATATGGACAGATATTTCTATGGATTTCATTGAAGGGCTACCTAAATCTGGAGGGAAGACTGTGATTTTGGTTGTGGTTGATCACCTCTCCAAATATAGTCATTTTTGTGCTCTCAGCCATCCCTATACAGCCTCCTCCGTTGCGCAAATTTTCCTGGACTAGATCTTTCGTCTTCATGGAATGCCTTCTTCCATTGTCTCAAATCGTGATGCGACTTTCACCGGTCATTTTTGGACAGAACTCTTTCACCACACTGGCACCAAACTGAAGATGAGTTCAGGTTATCATCCCCAAACGGATGGTCAGACTGAAATTATCAATAAATGCTTAGAAACTTATCTTCGTTGCTTCTCCTCTAAGCAACAACACTAGTGGGTAAAGTGGCTCCCTCTCGCTGAATGGTGGTACAATACCTCTTACCACACTGCCTCTAAAATGACTCCATATGAAGCCATTTATGGTTATGCACCGCCAGTTCTTCTTCCTTACACGCCCAAAAGTTCTCCAGTTCAGGCAGTTGACGCGGTCCTTCGAAATTGCGAAGAGGTTCTTCGCATTTTGCGCAAAAATATTCACATGGCAAGAAATCGCATGAAGCAACAAGCTGATCAGCACCGTTCTGAGCACACTTTTGAAGCTGGTGATATGTTTTTTCTTCGTCTCCAGCCTTACAAGCAACGCTCACTAAAACTCAAAGGGCGTCATAAGCTCGCTCCAAAGTTCTATGCGCCATATAGGATTCTTCAGAAGATTGGGTATGTTGCTTATAAATTGGAACTTCCGCCTTCTTCCCACATTCATCCAGTATTTCATGTCTCTTGTCTGAAGAAAGTTCTTGGCACCAACATCAAAGGCCAAACTATGTTACCAGAACTGGATAATGAAGGATCCATCTTTTTGGAGCCGGAGGCTGTCCTCAATAAGCACACTCGTCAGCTTCGCTCTCGCTCTATCACAGAGGTCTTAATTCAATGGCATGGAATGTAGCCCGAGGATGCTACATGGGAACCACTCCTTTAGATTCAACAACAATTTCCACATCTAAAGCTTTGAGGACAATCTTTTTCTAAGGGGGAGGGGATGTTAGGAACCCATGTCAATCCTTCTCTTTACCGTGTTAGTATATTGTTGTTGGACGCATATGCTTTGTAAGTCGTCCCATAGTAACTTTTGATCCATATTTCATGTTATTGTTGTTGGGCGCATATGCTTTGTAAGCCGCCTGTAGTATTTCTTGACCCATAGTTTATATTGGCCCATGGTTTTGACCCATAGTATTGGTGCCTATTTTTAGTATATAAGTGTGTGTTGAGGCCAAGGAAGGCACCATGAAGTTATTTTTTATTGAGCTTGCTCAAAGGAGGTTTCCCCCTCGAAGTGGCCTGCGATTAATATAAAAGTGATTTTGAGTTCTGTTGCTATATCGTGTATTTTGATTAATTATTTGCTACAGGGTGCTCACACTCTTACCTTCATGGGTACTACTTACACCCTTGACATTACCAGTTTGGTTGGTCCATTGCAGCAAATTGCCGAATTTGCTCACCAACTTCTGATTATGGACTTGTTTCCTTATCCCTTTCTTCATATGGTTGCTAGTCACATTGATCAGCATCAGCAACATATTCAGCCATGTCTAGGTTGTCATTGGTTTTCCACTAAAGCCAACACCAATGCAATAATTATCGTTAGTGGCTCATTATAAATGTACATGTAATATCCTATGCATGCAAGGCATATCCTCATACATTTCAACTTATAAAATGTAGTTATAATAAGCAAGTTAGGGTTTAAGGAAATTTCCCTTTCCAAGTCCTTCATCCTTTCATGGAGCTCCTCCTCCATACAATAGCTGGTTTGAATTCATGGTCTTGTTACCTCTAGGCATGCAATTCCCATATTTTTCCATATCGACAGCAACACATTTATCCTTCAGCAATCACTAGCACTTTGTTGCTCTACATTCACATTCTGGTGAATCTCCCTTGTTCCCTACTGGATAATCTTTCCAACGCCTATCCACAGGCTTCATTCTAACCTTGGGTGTGGAAACCACACCACTTCAAAATGATGCTCTTTTTTACCAAATGTAATTTGGTTTGAAATGTGAACTTCAGCCACCTGGAATTTTCTTCCTTCTCAGCCCTATAATCCACTGACAGTCTGCTAAAATCCATTGAAAAACAGTTGGAAGTTGATGAGAAAATTCCACTTTAAAAACACAAAAAAATTTCCTTTGTCAAAATCGGGTCTCATCCCAACAAAATTTCCAACATTTCGGCGGATAGAATGTCTTTTTTTCTTTGTTGTATCGGTGGGTCACTTGTATATTCCCTTCTTCCCTATACAGTCTGTAGTGGTCTATTATTCCGTAATGGTGGCCAACAACCTTTAAAATCTCTGTGGATCACAACTTTGTCGGTGGTCGAAACGACAACCCACTGTGGCATCGAACACCTATTCCTCTAGATATCCGCAATGGCGGCAGCGTTCTCATTTTGGTGTCTGTGGTTCACTAACCTATCGGCGAATCAGAGCAATTATCCACTAACTTTTGGCAATCCAAGACTGACTGAGTGCGCTATACTAGTGACCCAAGCCATTAGAATTTCGACATTGCGGTGATCAAATAGTAAATTTTCCTCTAATGTGTCGGCGATTGGAATGTTACCTACTACGGTATCGAATATTGGAGGAACTAACCACTCGCTCGGGTGACCTTCAGACTAAGTGAGCCACCACATCGGAAGATCTTCTCACTTAGTCTCCTGATGGACTGATGGTTCCAGCACTTGGAAAATTTTTGAAGTTGAAGTTTTTTCTGTCACAATTTTCTGATTGCTACTGGGCATAAGGAAAACTACCTTTGCTATCTGACCTTTCATGGTCCATTCAGGCCCATGCTAAAACCAGAGCTCTGATACCATACTATAACATCCTTGACCATCTAAATAGTGAAGAGGACGCTACTAACATCTCAGATATGGGCAAATGGCCCCATGAACATGAACATGCATATTAGGTTGAAATAAAAATCTTAAACATAAAACATACTAAGATGCATAACCCTTCATTTACATAGCAGAAGCAAGCATACACACATTCAAGCATGCCACATGTTCATCATATTCAATAATCATTAAATATAAATGCATAAGTAAAATGGACAACAGTACTCATCTGATAAGAACTCATCCTGCAACCAGCTACGTCGTTGCAACGTTCCACCCAACCATAGGCCAGCATGCCCATCAATCTCTCAGCAATGCTGCCACCCCTGAGCTGGGCATGATTCCTTAAGGAATAATGGTCAAAGCAGGCTTACACATAGCTAAGGTACAGAAATCATCCAATCCCAAACAGTAGGGTTTATCAGGTTGTCAAGGAGCTAGGAAAGGCTAAATGCTAGGTTAGTGACCTCGAACACTAGTTTTCTCAACCATACCCTGCCTCTAATACTACTCTCAACAGTCCAAAGACCAACCACTACTTACCGCAGCAAAACAAGAAGCAAACCAAAACCAGGAGAAGACAACAACCCCAAAAATCACAGAGAAACAACGACAGCATTACATAGTCTACAAAAGGGAAGGAATCCCCAAACTCCCAGCATAGGCAAGGGAAACATAGATGCACAATAAAACCCAAAAAGTATGTTTGAACACACAAAGACCCAACCAGGGATAGATCAATAGTCCAATCCCATAAAGAAACAACAATAAAATACAGAGTTTTCAGATGGGGAAGGAACCGATTCTCTATCTGCATGTGAGGGAAAAAGGATACATCCCAAAGCAAAACTGTGAATGAAAAGAATAGAAGGAACCCATAGCACGGGTCATGATGAACAACAGAACGCTCCACAATCCAGACACACCAGCAACATTAGACAAAAGTGGTCCCTTCTCAACGATGAAACCAATGCACGATGAAACCAATGCACCCTTCACAATCGACAATGGTGGAGTAAAAAGAATGCTGCACATTCTAGCAATGGTAGAAGATACAAACTCTCTGTGTAAACAAGAGGAAGACATACCACTCAGAAAACCACGGAAAACATAGCATAGTAAACAATCACGGCAACGTTTTACAGTCTGAAAATGGAGGGGTAAAAAAAATAGACTTTTTGTCTGAACAAGAGGAAGAACGTTTCTCCCATTAGCAAGGCGGTGTGTGAAGGGAATGGTGAGCCCCCAAACAAAGGAAAGTGGAACCTTTTAACTCAGCATGGGTGAGAGGAGGTGAAAAGACTCACGATTTGGTTAGTGGGCAGACCATCTGCACGTC
>LPNX010071364.1:0-68801 GCA_001517045.1 Pseudotsuga menziesii | reverse complement strand
CCCCCCCCCGGCCCTTATCCTTTGGAATCATGCCCTTTTCATTTAGCGTTGCACCGTTGTAGATGGATGTAGGTTTAATTAGATTGATGTGCATTTTTACATGATTCCAAGGCTGTAATGTGCTAGATAGCAGGATATACCATCGACAACAATCCTTATTACTGAAACATAACACAACCTAATTGATGGTGGGGCTTTTTCCTTGAGCTCCACACCACGATTAATTACAATATATACATCATGTACCCTTTAATAATAAGGGGGTCGAAACCAGGGTATTACAGAGATGTTATTTAATGGGAATTCCCTTTTGGAATGTTTAGTCCTGCATCTTGGACAAAAAATTCTCATTGTTGCTCGTTCCTCATCTTGCCTTTTCTTAGCTTGTAACGCATCTATTTGGGAACCCATTGCTCCTAAAATATCAGTTTTGAAATTTTCCAATAGGTTTCCTAATTCCATCCTTGTAACTCCTCCTTATCTGGGAGTATTTCCTTTAGATTTCTATTATAAGGCTGTCGAATATTTCTCCCCCATTCCCCCCTAATCCTAGAGTAATTTCTACATATCTCCCCAATTTGTGGAAAAGGTTTATTAGAGATATCGTCAAATTCCATGAGATTGAGGTTTTCTACTAGGTCTTTTGAGATCCCTTTGAGGAAGAGTGTTCATATTGCATCTTCTCGAAGGTCGTTATGTTTATATTTATGCAATGTATAGATAAATCTTTCGAGATAGTCTTCCAAGATATCGTATTCAAGTTGTTGTATCTTAAATATATCATTTTGAGAGTCTCTTGGTTTTCAATACTCTTGGTATTTTCACAAGAATGTAGTTTTCATATCTTCCCAAGCCCTGATACTAGATTCTCCTAATCCCGTGAACCATCTTAAGGGAGAGTCTTTCAGTGTAGCCAGATTTTTTTTTAATTTATGGGTATCTTGTATATAGTTATAAATTCTATAGAAGAGAGTCAAACTTGAACAAAAATCTATCCAGATATTCATTAATTTTCACATAGAAAGTAGGTAAGGAGGAAGGAGGAATGTTATTCATATTTATATTCTGTGCAGTGTCTAAAAAAGGGAACTCGAAGGTAGTCTCAGTTTGGTTTTCTCCTTCTCCTTCATCATTTCTAACCTCATCATTATCTTCATTCTCTCCTCATCGCTCCATGTAGGTTTGATTCCTAAAGAGTTTGTACCTAGGAGGCTCCTTTCGAGGTGATAATGGGCCGTCCCAACGTTCCTTTTCGGGGGAGATCTTCCTACGATCAACTATGTTTTTATTATATTCTATAGGAATAGTAGGTGCTACTGTAGAGGTTTCTATCTATGAAATAACTGTATTTTTTGAGCCACCAAAGAGGGCTTGTACCTGGGAAATATCAATGAAATCAACAATGTTAGGATCCCCTACTAATGAGAAAGTTGTATTGTTAGGTTTCTGCGCTAGTGGAGGGTTGAGGGTTTCCAAAGGTTGACCCTCTTCAATTTCTTCATCAATGGGATCCTTAGGACTTCCTGCAAGGATTTCTTCCCCGTATATGGTTTCTCCTATAAAGTCTTTAGGTTTCCAAGTAGAACTACTTCCTATGTGGGTTCTTCTATACATTTCTGTTGAGTTAGTGGTTGGGGTATTTTGTCCCTCGTAAAGGTTAGTATGGATTTTAATAAGTTTTTGAGAATTATATATAACATATATACCCTTAGAATATCTATGCCTATTCATGAAAAACTAAAATAAAAGAGAACCTATGTTACTAATACTACTACTACTACTGGATTTGGGGGTGCCTGTTATAACAGATGCACAGGTTCCTACCTCTCGTCTTACCGCTCATCCACCATGAACCTATTACTAAACTTCATAAAGGAATTCTACTTATTCTAACTTACTAAACAAATCCCCGACAACGGAACCAAAAATGTTGGGTTTTATAATGTCTTAATTAATTCACCTAATATTTAATTATCGACCGAGGTTGGTAAAATTAGAGTTGACACAAATTATATGCGAAGGTAGAGGGGTTCCTAGCATGTCGTGGAAATATTTTAACAAATAAAAGATTGAAATATATTTCAAAATGAAAAATAGAGTCAAAATCCTATAAATTCAACTATGAAGGTCATTACACTAAAACAAAGTATTAGACTAGAGCAGTATCAAGCTATATTACTCTACTCTATGGAAAATTACTGAAAGATAAAGATATAAACAATACTATTCTACTCTTTATAGTAAAACCTATTAATTAAGTATTCTACTTCTTAACAATTTCATAAACTAACTATACAAGGAAGGATTATATTAGAAACCAACTATACATGCAATTAACAAACATACAAAATAGTTCAAACTGAACTATCTAATTCAACTATCCTTGATTGTTCTGTGGATATGCATTCATTGTGATTGGAATTGGAGAAGGAGTAGTGTCAAAATGGATTTCAAAAGAAGTAAAGAAACTGAATGGAATCAAATCTAACTTAACTTCGACAAATATGTGCAAACTAAGGAATGTCCAATTACAAGTGATAGTAAACATCATGATCTATTGCATAAGCAAATGATTCTTAATTAACAAGATATTATGAACAACTAATATATTAAGAGTCTAAATGATTCTTTTTAAAGATTACTTTCATAAATAACCAATTCTTATATGAAACAAATGCAAGGGAAATCTAACTTATAAACAAGTAAAAGACCTTAATGAAAGAAGCAAGTATAGAACTTAATAAAGATAAATTTAATAGGAAACAAGTAAAAAACTTAATAAAGAAAACTTTAAAATCCTATTCTACAAATCTCTTTGGTAACCACATAGTGAGAGGAAGAGGTCCTACTGCTATGATCAATTTACATGGTGCTAGTATACTTCCCTAGAAATTAACACATCTAACCCTAAATTCCATGTACAAAGAGATAAACCAAACCAAACCAGCGATATGATTAGAAAACATTACAATAATATTGAAGAAAGAAACCATAAACCAAAAGAAACGAAATCACAAAGCATAACTCAAAACATATTCAAGGTGAAAAAAGGTGAAAGATAGGAGTAAAACTTAATAAATACTTTAAACAATCTAACCTATAATCCTAATAATAAACATATGGCATTATCTAACTACCACAGTCAAAACATATTCCAAAAGCTAAAGAAACAGAGCTTTAAACAGGCATAAAACGAATCAAGAATACTAAAGGCTGAACGACAGCCTGGATAACAGGCTGGAATATAGGTCTGAATGGCAGGAAGAACAAGATGTCTGAATGACATTCTATATAGAAAAAATAATATAAAATGGCCTAAATGATCTAATTATCAGCTGATCTTGTGCACATGAAAACAAAATGCATAAATATAGTAATTCAACCTACTTAGTGATCGAATTCAACAACAAAATAACTTAAGCTAATTCATAATTAGAAGGAAATTATTATCTTTTGCATTGTTAAACAGATTGAAATATAACCAAATGAATTTATGAAAAAATGAAAATGAACAAAACTGAACCTATTGTAACTTGATCCTAAGATATCAATGCAATCTACACTACGTAGTTGTCAACATAAGACTAAAAAATAAGATAAACAGACTGGAAAGGAAATTGAAAGCAAACTAGGTGCGCAACCGGTCACTTTTAATCTATGAAATAAGAACTAGATTATCGACAAAACATCAGACTATAACCTATACTACACGAAATGATGAAATGAACAATTGTAGGAAATGAAATCACATAAAAAAATTATAAATGAACTACACTAACTGCAAGGAAAGAGGTAACGAAAATACACACAAGAATGAAAACCATTGGTTGATGAGGGACCCTCTCAGCAATTAGGGCGATGCTTCCTAAACACTTACATGAACAAGATCATATACACAGTAGGAATATAATTTATATTAAAAATGTGGAACAATATTACATAATCTCTCTTTGAATTTGACTGTCAAAATGTAAAACTAGCTAACTACACTCTCGTTTGGAGGTGAATATATATAATTTTTACAAGGATGAGTGGGTTGACCCTTTCAGTGGTTAACCGCTCCTAAAATAGTCAAACATTATTACAAACAAACGACCATAATCTAATCCACAGTCATCCTCCTTCCTCACGCGGTGGTTCTCCCTTGCGTGTGTTGTAGGTCGAGTATTCCCTTTGGCGTGGACTTGTGTCATGGTGTCGAGCAAAGGAGGTAAGCTGATGAGCCTTCTAGAACGAAGGTTGTTCTAGTATCTAGACCAGTGGACACATAACAGTTGCAAACCGTTCTATCCTTTAACGCTTAGGAATCTACCAAGGAACATTGTGCGGTTTGATTAGAGAGCTAGAGGGTAAGTTGGATGCACTCTACGCATATCTAGCGTGATGCGTGTTGAGCTGTTGGCTCACCCAAAAGATCATAACCTACAAACAAATTCATACATATATCAAACATGCTCCTAAATAATATCAAATTTAATCAATAAAATCGTCAAATAATAATAATAAACCAGAATTTGCATAAATCCAAATATATCCATACCTGAGGCTGAATGATAAGCTGCATGACAAAAATTTATCATGAAAATGACAAAATGGATGTCAAAAAGTGTAATTTACCAGCTGAAAATGGAGAGAAAACTAAGATCAACAAACCTCCTTCTACAACTCATTTCCTTTTGCAATAAATCTCTAGACCAACTTGTCTCCCATGGATATGTTCCTCATGCCTGGGTCTCTAATTCCCTTCCGAACCTTTTGTTTTGTCCTCCATTACCTTGTCCTAGTTGACTAGATTGAATTTTTTTCCCTTTGTTTTCCCTCCTTGCTAGAGAAAGTTTCTCAACTCCTTACTAATGTTATTGATTATGTACTTGGGAGATATAAGAATGGCATATGTGAAAATTGGATAAGAGGCAAAAATGAATTTTAACAAAGTTAACTTACCTACTAAATTGAGCCATATAGATCCATAAGCTTGAAGCTTGTTTTTCATCTTTTGAATGATAGACCTACAAAATGTTGAATTATTGTTGCGCTTGGTGATTATAATCCCTAAGTAAATAAAATAATTATATTCGATGTTTACTTTGATGTCCAAAATTCACACTATATCTCTTAATATGCAGGGATTATAGTTCCAGCCATAAAGCCAAGATTTCTTGGAGTTGATTTGACTACCTAAGACTTTAAGAAATAGATCTAGAGAAGCTTTAATCCTTCTGGCAATTTGAGTGGAAGCACTCCCAAGAATAATGGTGTCATGTGTGAACTGGGCCTAGTTAATATATTGGAATCCTCTCACAAAGGTGATGCAAGGAATATTTCCTTCATTTTTTAGTCTATTTCACCTTCTACTAAGGGAATCAACAATAAGAATATAGACAAAAGGAGACATCGGGAAGCCTTGACGAATACCTCTTTTATCTTGAGAAAAGGTGGTAGGTCACCCATTAACCAAAGGACCAACCAAATAATTATTTATGCATGCTTTAATCCATTTGATAAAATTAGGAGAGAATCCAAACCTACCAAGAACTTTGTAAATGAAAGAGTGTCTTACACTATCAAAGGCATTTGCAAGATCAAGCTTGATAACCATACCTTATTTCTTTTGAGCTTGTCTTGAGTGGGTTTATTCCTCCAAAAGAAGGATATTGTCATATATCTATCTGTTGTTTATAAATCTTGCTTGATTCTCGGAGATGAGGTGCAAAATTACTTTTTTGGGCCTGTTAGAGAAGATTTTTGTGAGGAGTTTGTATGAAGCATTGCAGAGAGAGATTGCTCTACAACGTTTGATGGAGGCTGGGTTCTTATATTTTGGGATTAGTGCAAGAAAGGTGGAGTTCGTGGCTCACCCAATTTTGTCCCAAGATTGAGTCCAAATTACCATTCCGAGGAGTGTTATTGTGTTATTTCCTCCGGGTTAGTTACCTTTTCTCCATTCTCAGCTGTGATCTCTTTTCTAGTTTTATTTCTATTGCGTTCATTGCACTAGTTATGGAAGAATTTATTGTTATGATCTTATTCTTTTAACCAAAGGCATTTTGATCATAGTATCCATTCTTATTCTTCCTTGCGAAGAAAGACATGAATCTTTATGTTGACTTATTTTTCTTGCCATAACATATATTTGGTGATCTCTGATCTTTCCATTTGGTCTTGTATTTCTTCAAGGTTGTTGAGGAGGGATTCTTTCTCTTTTCTAGGATCATGAAATTGGTTTGATATCCATTTTTTAATCCCCTTCTAGGTATTTTTTAACTTTTTGTCTGAGATGTAGCTTGGGGAGCCTTGGATGAAGATATTCCAGGAATTTTGGACTGCATCATAAATTTGAGTTTCTTTGATCCGAGTAGAAGAAAATATGAAAGGTAGAGGGCCAAGGTTTCCTATGGGGGAGAGGTCTAGGGTGATAGGATGGTGATCAGAGATAACAGAAGGGAGAATGTTTGAAGTAGGAAAAATAGATTTATTGAGGATGGAGGTACTTACTAGAACCTTTTTTAGTCTGGAAGCAATGTGACCTAGCCCAAGCCGCTTATTACTCCATGTATATTTACCTTTTTTTGTGTTGAATGTCAATGACCCTCCAGGAATTCATAAACTCTTCAAGCCTTTCTCCAAAGGGGTCCCAAACTTTGGATCCACCCTTCTTCTCATCAGAGGATATGTTTGTGTTAAAGTCCCCAACTATAATACATTTGAGTTTCATCTTTCCATGTTTTTGGTTGTCCAATTGGTTCCATAATTCTTCTTTGTGACCATGACCTATTGGCCCATAGATGTTGCCTACCCAGAATATCTCCTGGGTATTCAGATCTTCAAGATCTATAAACAACCAGTGTTGGTCTTCTGTCCTAGAGATGGTTTTGGATGAATTTGAATCCCACCAAGTTAATGTTCCTCCTGAAGCTCCTTGAGACGTTACAAATATACCTTCTCTTGTTTTCCAAATATTTTTCATGACTACTATACATTCTTGCTTTTGCATTTTTGTCTCCTGGATGGAAAAGATAGACATTGATTCGCTTTGTTTAACCTTTTTAGCTCCTCTATCTTTTGTTTTCCTCCCAGTCCTTTGCAATTCGAGGAGACAATATTCATTATTTCTTGTGTGGTTCGAGTGGTTCTCTCTCCTTTTTGTTTTCCACTAATTCTCCTATTTTCTTTTTAGTAGGATGAGTTATAACGAGATGATCTAGACTAGAATGCTTTCCTGCTTCCTTCTCTCTATTTGCTTCAATCTGTCTTAGAAATTTAGTGGGTTTTCTCCCTTTTTTACTTGTTTTTTCTATTTATTTATATTTTCTCTCTAACATTTCTTCCATATGTTCCTTGGATCTGAATCTTTTTACCGGGCCTCCATAGATCTGGGAGGATCCAGGGTGTATTTCAATGTAGGCTTGATGTGGAAGTGTAAGGTTAAGGCTTCCCTATTTCCTATTTCCATAAATATGGTTTCATCTTCTTTACTATTCCTAGGACTAGTTTCATTTTCATTTTCTTGTATAACTACCTCTTCATCTTCTCATGTTTCTGGGGTTTGAAATATTTTTTTGTGGATTTTGTTTTTCACAGGGGTTGTTTCCTGACTTTGGCTTGCTCTGTATCCTTTTCTTTTATGGACTTCATCCCATTCTTATTTTTGTTTTCCCCCTTCTGTTGTCTGGGTTTTTTTCTTGAAATATTTGGAGAAATACCCATATTCATGGCACATCTTACATTTGAAGGGAATCTGCTCATAATATATTGTTTGTAAGTGAATCTAGCCTTCCATTGTGAGATTGAGATCCGATTTGTCTATGTATTTCCCTAGAGAGTTTACAATGGTTTTAAGGTATTCTTCATTCCATTAGTGAAATGGGAGATGGGGTAATTTAACCTATACGAGAACAGAGGAGGGAATGTATTTTTTTGGATCAAGAGATAAATCCCATTTATTTAGGTACATACCTCTTGGCCCAATGAAGTATGGAACATTCCTAAATGTGAGATGCCTATCTTCTTTTTTTTCAAACAAAAATACAAAAAATAACCTACCACTAAATTTTTGTTGTACTTCACCTTGAATGAGAAGTCTCAAGTTCTTGTTTAGCCATATCTCGATGGAGTGTGGAGATGGAAAACCATACCTCTTTCATACAGTGCAACTTTTTTGAATTTGGAAGTTGTAGAGGAGAGTTTTAATTCAAGAGCTTCTACATGTTTCACAAATCTCGAATATGTCCCCGGGGGGGTTGCTGAGAGGTTCCAAAGCAATCACCCATCAAAAGCCCATGTCTAACCAGGATCTATGCTTGTACGGATCAAGATCAAGAGGATCCATAGAGAAGGAGGTCATAAACCCTAAGTAGGAGCATCCTAGGGGCGACTAGGGTTCACAACGTAATGTTTTCTTTAAATAAAATATTTTTCAATGGTATTGAACTTATGTACTTTATAGGAGAACAATGTAGGATACGAAGCTTTTGAACATATGTTATGGTGTACTTTCATTTGTGTTTTCAATGAAAACATATATATAATCGTGATCAGTCCAATACACATATAATATAAATGTCTTAAAATTTTGTATAGGTATATTTGAATAGACATGGTCAATAACTGATTTGATAGATTTTTTTTCCTTATGAAAAAGCATATCAAAGTTATGAAAATGCATATAGTTTTGTAGTGCTTTTGTTTCGATATCTGGTTTGGATAGGTCAATATTAAAATCACCTAAGATCATGATTCTTTGATTTAGCTGTATATTGCATAATGCTTTTGTAATAGTAGCAATTATGTTGTCTAATGTTGCATTTGGGATGGCATACATGTTTAGGATTTTAAGATGTGAGCCTTCGGTAATTACATTTGAAATAGTTACTTCACCATTTATTCTTCAGGGTGTGCAGATTCCAATATACTTATATGTTTTTCGAAACATGTCAACATATCATGTTTTTTTATAGTTATGTATGGAGTGGAAACTTGGAAACAATTCATATGGCATGGATTTTGTAATATATGTTTCTTGTAAGCATAGAATGCTGCACTTCATTGTATCATGATCTCCTAATATGTCATTGATATGCATATGTACATTGTGTGTGTTGAGAGAGCATATTAGGATGCTTGAATGTAATGTTATGCATTACGAATCATATTCTAGGTTCCATTTTTCATTGTTTCGTAAGCGTTGCATTTCAATGTGAAATTTTTATTTGACCTTTTGAATTGTCTCTTGTCACAGCATTTATCAGATATAGTGATTCTATGTTTCTTACACAAGGTAATGCAATGTATACCAATCCATGAATTCGTATATCAGTTGGGTCAAATGGAACAACATCTCATGTTAATCCTTGTGATATGTGTATTGTTCATGCGCATGCAAGTTGGATTGGGATTTGTTCATAGATTTTAAAATTTTAGGGCGCTCACACGAAGTTGGTTCCACTTTTTAGTGCCACTTAAGAAATCAGAAACACACTTTCGAAGTGCAAATCAAGAACGCATATGCGTTATTGATGGTATGTTCAGAATAACCCGAACTCAAACACAAGGCTAAGGTTCATAAGGAAGTATCGCATATATGATATTTAACATTTACAAAACGCATATATCACATTTAAGAAAGTAATAGGTAACATTATGTGTATATGCATGGAAAGTAATAGGTAACATTATGTGTACAAAATAATTAAGACAATAGAGTTTTTTCTTGATTTCAATCAGCAAGTTATTTTAATATTACCATTTTTTCTAGCACAGGTGATGGTGGAGCTCATCTGAGAATCACTTTTCTAAGATAATCAGCCAATCAATAACACTACTGTGTAACAACAATGGCACTTAAGGAGGTAGTTTTTGGAAGAAAGCCACCTCAATACCAAACCACAAAATAAGCCTATGTATTGCATTTGTTTCCAATTCCTCCTCGATGGGAAACCCATTTCTTGACAAACTATCGACATTTGTAACTTTCTACATGTATTTTCACATAGGTTTTTTACCAAGGAGAAACAACCAAATGAAAACCCTATTTCAAGTTTCGTTTATTTCTTTTCCTATCACACCATCTCTATTTGGCTATACGTGTGACTACACCATGAAAATGCCAAAATTGGAGTGAGTATTCCTTCATCAGTCATTTAAAAAGGAGTCGCATAGCCTCACAAAAGGTTTAAGTTGTGTGGCGTCACCTGAATCTTCTTCATCTTTTATTATTAAAAGAAGCATAACCTATGATAAATGGGCAACACGAAAGGCCCTAGTTCATGTTTCAAATATTAATTTTTCTATCACACCACTTGTATTTCTATGCACATGTGACTACTTCAACGACATGCTAATGAAAGTGGAGATGGTATTCCTTCTTCCATTATGTAAAAAGGACTCCCATATCCTCACAAAACTTTTAAGTTGTGTAGTGTCACTCAAATATCCATGTTCTATTTCTATTGTTAACACCACTCTTAATGGAAATCTCTAGTAATTTAAGTAAGAAGCATAAGGAAATAATTATTATTTCATGCTAGCTTGGAATCAACAAAGATTGAAGTCTCCACAAAGATTTTCTCGAAATATATTGCATCCTCTACTTGTTATCGACAATATGACTTCTTAGTTTTCTTATTTCTTCCTGTAAATTTTTGTCAAGTTCATTTTCCGTTACCCATCTCTCATAAATTTTCACTGAAATTTTAGTAACCTCCTTCTCATCTTTATTCAAGTTCATGCTTATTGGATAACATTATTTTAGGCATATATTGTTTGTATTCCCACACTAAATTAATCCTTCAATTGGTTTGGATGGCTCCAAAACCATGTTTGTAAATGCTTAGAACAATAACAATATGTTTACACCAACATAATGAGAAAAATAACCTTTCTAGTTGCATGCTTCACATCACCAAAAATATTTTATAGACTATATAAAGTGACTTACAATCCACTAAAGTGACTTATAGACTACTAAATTTTAATTATTTTATTTAATTATTTAGGTAGGAAGAAGGATGGGGCATATGTGATATTTCACATTTACAAAATGCATATGCAATATATCGCATATGCGATACATTTCGCAAGTGCGATATATCGCATATGCAATATTGAAAACTAAAGAAAAACAAAACAGAGGCTGCAGGCTTCCAATATCATTTGCACAGTTGAGGATCGAGAGAGTGAAAAATCGCGTGGGCAAAATAACGCAGAGGCGATTTGTGTTTTAGCTTTTGGAGGTCGAGTTTGAGGTGGATTGGCTCCAATGGCAAGTAAATGCTCTTATACATTTCAGTTAGTCTTCAATTCTTTATTGTTTTCCATAATTTCATAGTTTTTATAATTATTTTAAACAAATTTAATAATAAAAAGTTGAATGAAATCAAAGAATGATTAAGTAAAATAACTTGTATTTTTTTCTTTAAATCTTAACAGATAACAAAAATGAACAAGACAATGTGGAAAACCCACCCTCTAATAACCCAAAACCTGACCCACAACCTAACCCACAACAACCTAACCCACAACGTAACCCAAACATGAACCCAAACCCAAACCCGGAGGGGGAGCAAGATCAAAACTCATTGATTATTTCACGTTTGGCGTTATTGAGGCACCTTAGCTCATCTATTAGAGGGGGGGATCGTTGGAGAGAGTCTTTAGATGATGCATTGGACACAATAACAAACGCAATTGCCGAATCCCAAGGAGCTTTGTACAACATTAGCTTGTACAAAAAATCCAGGAGGCAATACTACTCCAATGGATTGAGTTATAAAGACATCAAAGCCCTTAAAATTACAAAAGACCAATTATTTTCATTATTCCGGGACCCTAGAACTGGATTGGTTCCACCCACCACTCGAGCACACATTTCCATAGACTGGTGTGTTGAACCAAATATAAAGGCCAATTGGATGGATTGTTGGTATATGGTCTTCGATGAAGACCCTCATGGGAATAGGGAAATCCCATTTTATTTCCTTAGGAGGTTGTATGCAGAATTCATCCTATGGAAACATGTTAACTACTTTGATATCTTAGGCTTCCAGGGTGTTGGTCATGGGATGCTCCAATATAGGGAACGGTCTAGGATGGATCCTAACCGTGTGCCATGCCCTCCATGCCCTCCACGCACACCAAAACCCCCTCAGCTATATCCTTCTACAAGTCCTGTGATTGAGGATACATAGGAGGCATTATTTGACTTGGTAGATACATTGCTTCAGCATGGGACTGATGTCCAAGGCACTGTAGACCAAGGGGCTGCCACTTCTAAGGCTGGACCATCTACAGATCACACAGGAGATGCATAGCCTTCAGAGCATAATTTTACTCCACACCCTTGCACATTGTGTGGAGGCATATGCTATGGCCTTGCTTCAGACTTTTGAGATGATGGATTACTTCGCTTTGTAAGTAAAACTCATTATTTTCATATTATATTTTGTTTTATATCAAATTTTTTTATTGTTTCACAATTCATTTCTATTTAATTATCTAACAAATTATGTGAACAAATATACAATTGGTGTCCCATGGCACACCAGAGTCGCATAGTCTTCCAATCAATGTTGAGAACATTGATGCGGCTGTCAATATTGCATATGGGTTTGGTTCTTCATCAATAGGGGTAAGAACTATACTTGTTAATTTGTCAACTTTATTTACATATTTATAGTATAGATTGTAACATTCAATACATCCTAATTTTGATACAACATGTTTTATGTAGGGTGATCAGGATGAGTACATTGTATCTCAGCCTATTCCCTCTCATGTAGAGGTAGATTCCCAAACATAGGTATTATTTTAAATATGCTTTTAATTATCTTTCGTTTTCTTTGGAAAAATAATTTTTTGTCCATCATGTATATGTCTCTTTTTCTTTGTATTATCATACATTGACATATGTTACATTATGCAGGGAACCATTGAGCCATTGGTGCTTGAAGAGCACCAATGTGATGTTGTTGCCGACCCACCTCTTCCCCCCCACCAGGTACATGTATGTTTCCTTTCTTTGAAAACATCATTTTTCGTCCATGTAATATATATGTATAAGATTATTTTTATTATCTGAATTTGACATATGTTATTTTATGTAGGATTCTATTGAGGCACCGGTGCTTGAAGAGCACTAGATTGATGACCCACCTATCACAATCCAGCAAGTACGTTTATGTTTGACTTTCTTCGAAAACATCATTTTTTGTCCATGTAGTATATATGTCTAAGATTCTTTTTGTTATCTGAATTTGACATATTTTATTTTATGCAGGATTCTATTGAGGCACCGGTGCTTGAAGAGCACTAGACTGATGACCCACCTATCATGAGCCAACAAGTACGTTTATGTATCACTTTCTTTTAATTGTGATTTTAATTATTCAACATGTCCTTTTTTATTTTTTTGAAATTGTCAAATTGTATCTTTATCCTTTTGTATGTAGGAGTGTGAGTTAGATGAATATGTCCAAAAGCGATCTTATTCGCTAGTACTAGTAGAAGTCCTTTTTTATCGTTCATACTTAATCCATCCACTGGTTACACACCTCCTCTGATAAGGTAGCAGGTAAGTTTATGTATCGCTTTCATTGTACGTTTATGTATGGCTTTCCCTGATTTGGTGCTTTCTCTTTGTATGTTTTTGTAGGTTTATGAATTGCTTTGCCATATGTTACTTTATGCAAGGACCTACTGAGATAGTGGTGCTTGAAGAGCACCAAAGCGAGGTTGTTGTCAACCCACCTCTTCCCCCCAGCCAGGTACATGTATGTTTCGCTTTCTTTGGTAACATCACTTTCTGTCCATGTAGTATATATGTCTCTGATTCACTATTTTATCTGAAACTGACATATATGTTACTTTATGCAGGCCCTTAGTGAGGCACCGATGCATGAAGAGCACCAAATTGGTGACCCACATTTGACAAGCCAGCAGGTATGTTTATGTATCGCTTTCTTTGTATGTTTGTGTATCACTTTCTCTGATTTGGTGCTTGAAGAGACCCAAATTGGTGACCCACCTCTTCCCTCCCAAGGTACATGTATATATGTTGACATTGGAATATATATTTTTTTATGCAGCTTGATAGTGAGCAAGTGGTGCTTGAAGAGCACCCAATCAGGGTTGTTGTTAGTGAGGCACCACGACCCACCATTACTTACTCACGTACAGTAAGTAAACATGTTATTTTGGTTTTGGAATTTGAAAAAATGTACATAGAATTTTTAAAGGTTGGTAAATTTACTTACAAAATTTGGCTTTTCTAGAGTCTCCACTGATGTGACCTATCCCTCTTGTTCATCGATACGGATCACCAGTGAGCAGTTGAAAAATAAATCTAGACTTCTCCGAAGACATTGGCAGTGGCAGCGAAAGGGGCGATAACTAGAATAAATGTATAGGGGGAATACATAGATGTAACTTTTTGTTCATATACACACATATGTACTTTTTGATCCACTATTTTGTATTATGGCCATGTGGCATGACAATTTTTGTAACATTTTTTCTGAACATATATAATATAAGCAAGGTTCAAATTTATACATATATGGTTGACTTGATCTTGGAACATGATATGGTTGACTTGATAATGGAACATGAAATGTGTGGTTCACATGTGTGCTAACTTACGAATTTCCAATACTTAAAGGAAGAATTTAGGACTCATCAACTTTTTAACATTGTGGCTATCCTCAACTTTTTAACATCATAACCATACCATACACTAACTAAATTACATACACTAACAATCATAACACTATGTCATGCATGGATGTGTAATATATACCATATCATAACCTATGATACTAACATCATACCATACTAACACACAATAACATAGCCCCTACATTACCCTATGACACTAACATCATACAGTACTAACATACAATAACATACCATAACATAACATACTAACAATATACCATAACACTAAGTCGTGCATGCATATGTAATATATACCATATCATACTCTACAATACCCTACGATACTAACATCATACCATACTAACATACATCATACCCTACAAACCCTAAATTGGTTGAAGTAAACCCTAGTTCCATCTCATTATTTGTCAACCCTAGTGATAGCATGCAAAGTGGTGTTCATGAAAGCCTAGTTGGTTTCCGATTTGTACATGGCCATGTGTTTCTAGTTCCCTCTCCTAACTTGCAACTTACTCACTAAATCCTAGTTCCATCTCATACCTTGTCAACCCTAATTGGTGCATGCAAATTGGTGTCCATGAAAGCCTAGTTGGTGCATGCAAGTATTGGTGATCATGTGTTTCTAGTTCCCTCTCCTAACTTGCAAATTTCTCACTAAACCATAGTTTCATTTCATACCTTGTCAACCCTAGTTGGAGCTTGAAAATTGGTGTTCATGAAAGACTATTTGGTGCATGCAAGTATTGGTGATCATGTGTTTCTAGTTCCCTCTCTTAACCTGCAAATTGCTCACTAAACCCTAGTTCCATCTCATATCTTGTCAACCCTAGTTGGTGCATGCAAATTGGTGTTCATGAAAGCCTAGTTGGTGAATGCAAGTATTGGTGATCATGTGTTTCTAGTTCCCTCTCTTAACTTGCAAATTTATCACTAAACCCTAGTTCCATCTCATACCTTGTCAACCTTAGTTGGTGCATGCAAATTGGTGTTCATGAAAGACTAGTTAGTGCATGCAAGTATTGGTGATCATGTGTTTCTAGTTCCCTCTCTTAACTTGCAAATTGCTCACTAAACCCTAGTTCCGTCTCATACCTTGTCAACCATTGTTGGTGCATGCAAATTGGTGTTCATGAAAGCCTAGTTGGTGCATGCAAGTATTGGTGATCATGTGTTTCTAGTTCCCTCTCTTAACTTTCCAATTGCTCACTAAACCCTAGTTCCATGTCATACCTTGTCAACCCTAGTTGGTGCATGCAAATTGGTGTCCATGAAAGACTAGTTGGTCCATGCAAGTATTGGTGATCATGTGTTTATAGTTCCCTCTCCTAACTTGCAAATTTCTCACTAAACCCTAGTTCCATCTCATACCTTGTCAACCCTAGTTAGAGCATGCAAATTGGTGTTCATGAAACCCTAGTTGGTGCATGCAAGTTGGTGTTCATTAAAGCTTAGTTGGTGCATGCAAGTATTGGTGATCATGTGTTTCTAGTTCCCTCTCTTAACTTGCAAATTGCCCACTAAACCCCAGTTCCATCTCATACCTTGTCAACCCTAGTTGGTGCATGCAAGTTGGTGTCCATGAAAGCCTAGTTGGTGCATGCAAGTATTGGAGATCATGTGTTTCTAGTTCCCTCTCTTAACTTGCAAATTGCTCACTAAACCTTAGTTCCATCTCATACCTTGTCAACCCTAGTTGGTGCATGCAAATTGGTGTTCATGAAAGCCTAGTTGGTACATGCAAGTATTTGTGATCATGTGTTTCTAGTTCCTCTCCTAACTTGCAAATTGCACACTAAACCCTAGTTCCATCTCATACCTTGTCAAACATAGTTAGAGCATGCAAATTGGTGTTGATGAAAGCCTAGTTGGTGGATGCAAGTATTGGTGATAATGTGTTTCTAGTTCCCTCTCTTAACTTGTGAATTTCTCACTAAACCCTAGTTCCATCTCATACCTTGTCAACCCTAGCTGGTGCATGCAAATTGGTGTTCATGAAATCCTAGTTGGTGCATGCAATTATTGGTGATCATGTGTTTCTAGTTCCCTCTCTTAACTTGAAAATTGATCACTAAACCCTAGTTCCATCTCATACCTTGTCAACCCTAGTTGGTGCATGCAAATTGGTGTTCATGAAAGCCTAGATGGTGCATGCAAGTATTGGTGATCATGTGTTTCTAGTTCCATCTCATACCTTGTCAACCCTAGTTGGTGCATGCAAATTGGTGTTCATGAAATCCTTTTGGTGCATGCAAGTATTGGTGATCATGTAAGCCTAGTTGGTTTCCGATTTGTACATGGTAATGTAATTAAATGTATATTAAACTAAAAACATCAAGAAATGTAAATTTCAACAACTCGAGAGCTTGTTATTTTTTGAACTCTATTTGGTGTTGTCTAAAGACACCATTCTTGGCACCTCCAATGTGTCATAGATGGTGTTTGTATCCTAGGAACATGAAAGGCTAGACATTAGTAAAATCATAATAAAGAAAAGAGAACCCAATGAAAATGTGAAAACATGATTTGTAGATAACTTACCCAAGGTTGTACAATCATGTTTATAGTGTCCAGTATCTTCTGAATAATATTATGTCTGTGAATGGTATCTGTCAATCACAGGTTAATTACATTGGGAATAAAGTAAGGCTAAATAATTGAAATGGTGCTTCAGAATTCACTTTAAAGGTTAAATAATGCACCTGACAATGCACTCATACAAGTAGGCCATCCAAATCATCTCTGGTGCCGATGGTGTCGATCAATCTTTCATGCTCTATATGAGGTAGAAATTATCGTACATGTGACCTGTTTTTGTGACCAAGTGTACGTAGCTTGATGTGTATACCAACTACTACGTTGGTGAACTGGTATACAATAGCTCCTGGTCTATAATCCTGATATACATACCCACCCTTCATTTTCTGTTGTGCTACAAGTGTCAAGTACTTCCCTTTTATAAACATCAAGCTGGTTGGGAATTCAATATTTTCACCATCTGTAAAAGGCTCTAGAATGGTTTATTTCCCCCCCAAGCAACGTGCCAACCAATAGTCAGAACCCCACTCATTATTTTTTGGGGAAACCATTGCATATATCTAACCTGTGAAAGGAAATAGGTCGAGTTAACAATACATTTTGTAAATAAGGTCTTGCATTTCTAATTTCTACATAAATTAAATTCTACATAGGTCGAGTAAACAATACATAAATGCATTTTCTTATTTAGGTACTACTCATGTACCTACTTGTATGAGATCTGATATGTGATCATAGTCTGTAGAAATATGTGTCTGATCATCTTCCATATGGTCTATTTAATTAACCTCATTCAAATTGGTGCCAAGTGTCACTTTATCCCATGTATCAACGGTATCTGTATCCTCACAATCATCCCATTCACCAATGCTATAGGAAATACAAAAGCAAGCCTTCACCCGATGTGTTTGTGATTGGTCCACATTTGTCACCTCCCAGAATATTGTTCGCACTAAGTATTTCCTTGTTGCTTTTTCTCCCATGGAAGATGCACACCATTCGACTATAGATGCAGCGTCTCAAAGGCGAGCACCTGTAAACTTAATCTCTTCCCTTCGAAGGGTAGTTTTAATGCATGCACCAGCACCATCATCCTCTCCTTTTCCATGACCAGTTTCAAAGTAGTTCCATACATGTGGCACCTTGTATTTTATGTGCAACAAACACAACCATTCAAATACACATGCATTCTTGAACTGTCCAGCAAAACCATCTGACTAAACGAAATGACGATAAAATGCTATATCCATAGCTATTACATGATCATACAATAATTTAAAGCAATGTTGCACGTAATGGATGTCATGGGTCGGGTCATCACTTATGTAGAAGTGAATTTATTTTAGTATCACATGTTTCTATTCATTGCTATCTTTCCCATGTCGATACGTGATATGCACCATTATGCTCACCTGCTCTGAGTGATAGTATTGACTTTGAATTTCATTTTGTCGTTGTAGGGTGTAATTTTCTGCAAATTCAACCACTGATAGTATTGTTCTGAGAGGGAAGGTGTCCCGACATATTCTAAATTTCTCATCTTGCCACCGTTCCATATCGACATGTTGAATGTACATTTGGATCTTTCCACGAAACTCTTGAATAAAATCACATACTTGCACCTGGTACATGAATATTAATATGTCAATAAACCACATAATAAAAAATGTGTACATGAATATTAATATGTCAATATTCAACAATTTTCCTGTGAATTCACCAATTTAATCTTCCTACTTTCTTTCCCATCATGTAGATGATATGTCTCATACTAATAGTTTTGTTTCTTGACAATGCATTCCCGAGTGCTTGATCTTCACTTTCATGGATGCAATCAGACCATAATGATAGCCCACCACAATTGTTGCAAGAGCCGTCTACACATTGTTTTAAGTAATGTGTCTTCCCATATTGCCTCTGACACACTATGCTATGGATGAAATCTCTGGATGACATTGGTGGTAATGTACTTGAGCATTCTTGCACATGGTTAGGATGCAAGAAATGACGTATATGTGCAAATGTATGGTAATATAGGTCAAACTCTATGTGGTATATACAACAACAAGTGTTCCAGATGGTATTGATTCTAACATACCAAGGCTTGCATTTTTCAAAAGATCTTTTCCCGAGCCTTAGCTCTACGTGGGAAAATTTAAGCATCTCGAACACTTTACTTTGTGTCATGTCAAGATAATGTCTAACATGAGGTTCAATGTTTCTAGAACCCCTACAATGTTTTAACACATCCTTCGTGTTAGAAGAAGGCCTAGTGTTATCATTCCAAAATGTTTGCACTAGGCCCTTCACTGCTTCGACTAACTTCATGTCTTTGCAGGGAAACCTACTGCTAAATGCCCATAATGTTACCATCTCTCCCTCTACATCAAGGTTGTCTCTTCTTACTAAATATTTTTTAAGTGTATTTGGATGTAAATGCACTATTTGTGATGTGCATTTAAGTAAACGACGCTTTCCTGTGGATCTACATACAATAGATTCAGACAATACACAATGACCCACATTACAGTCTTGTGAACGAGTTTTTTTACCAATCAATGTGAATGTAGCAGCAAGAGATTTAACAATGTGATTACTTGATTGAATATTCTTCATTGCTCTTTTGCCTAAATTGCTTCCAACAATTGCCATATTTATAGATCTAAGCAAAGCTAAAAACAATTGGCATTTACCAGCTTCAGATTCATTATCAAAATATTGTTTCATTATTTAAGAACAATGACGAAGGATAGTGCATTTATCCACCTTACCTTCCATGGAAGTCAATCTGCTCTCATCCACTTGTATTTGTTTAGGAGTTCTCTTTTGTTTTGATGCAAAATTTGTTGCCGTTTGAAATGCTAGAGTGGCGTTTACATCCACTACAGGCTAACAACTTCGATTAGGAGATTGAACCACCGAACATTGTTGTTGCTGAGTCACATTTGCATCGGGAGTAACATAATTATTGAACTCTTCACAAGATTGTCCATTTACTAATGGATCAATAATATCAACTTCTGTATAACTAGCTTCCTTTAATGTTGCATTATATTCCTCATCCTCTATGTCAGGTATTTGTTGATGGTGTAAATTTGAGCACATAGATCTGTAGACAAATACACAACTCACAAAGTGGATCTCACAATTTACTCAGCAATTGAAGAACGAAACAGTGCAAAAAAGGCTTGTAGCTGTGAATTCTTTCATTAATAAAAAAAAGTAATCCAATGATAATTACAATGAAGTAAAATAGCTTTAATAGCCACAAGCAATTCGAATCCACATGAGGAAGTTCAAATTGATTAGACTCTACTTGACTGTTGGTAACCAAGACCTTGTTTAAATCACTATCGGAGGACTCAGTAGTTAACTGACATTGTCTAAAGCATAACCGAAGTTCATAGGAACTCTAAAACACAACTCAAGTATTACATTCAGTGTTGACTAAGGTTAACTGATTGTGGTAGGTGAGAAATGCGCCCCACATGTGTGCAGTCAAGTAAACCTAGTGCTAACCAAATGTAACTGACTCCTAACTTAGCTTGACTAGTCATTAACTGAAGTGAACTGACCTTGGTTGGTTTCGGCACTCCTAGTGGCTTCCTAAACTATAGGGATTGGTCTAGGAGGCTCCTAAACTGATGCAATCAAGTGCAATAAGTGCCAATGAGCCTCAATTAGTGTTCCCCACACTTTAGTAACTGAAACATGTGCCCCAATTAGGTCAAGTGGATCCAATGGTGTTAATGACTATAAATAGAATGGATGGAATCCCGATTTAGACATGACTCCCAATCTAGACATATGACCAAATTTGGACAAGGGAGGATTAATAATCCTAACAAAGGGGGAATGGGAACTATTTGCTCATGTAATGAATGACGACGATTTCTTGAATTTTCCCTCTTTTTTTCTTTACTATTTTCTGCTTCTTCCGGTGTAAGCACCTTCCTTGCTGACTTTCGTCCTCTATTATGTACATTCCCCATTGAAATCCACCCAAACCTGTACAAAACTATGGAATTATGTAAGTAATGATAAAAAATTGCATGTTGAACAGTTCTCTGTGCATGGGTTCAAACGAATTATGTCTTTTGATACAGTAAACCTGGCCCACAACACACCACCCAACATTTTGTATAAAACACATATCGCATATGCGATATAATGCACCTTTGATATATTGCATATGTGATATTGATACAATGCTTTTTAATGAACGGGCGGGTTTTTTACATGTTCTACAATACGCATATGTGATATATTGCATATGCGATTTAGTGCATATGGGATATATCGCATATGCAATTTAGTGCTCATTGAATATATGCAATTTAGATTTATCTATGCTTATGAAGATGATGATGAACAATGATGGTGATAATGAGGAGGATGATTACTATGATGATGATGATGAGGATGAGGGTGATGATGATGATGATGATGATGATGATGATGAGGATTATGGTGACGATGAAGATAATGATGAACAATAATGGTGATGATGAGGAGGATGATGACTATGATGATAATGATGAGGATGAGGGTGATGATGATGATGATGACAACGAGGGTGATGATGATGATGATGATGAGGATGAGGATGATGTGGATGAGGATGATGATGAGGATGAGGATGATGATGATGATGATGATGAGGATGAGGATGAGGATGAGGATGAGGATGAGGATGAGGTTGATGATGATGATGATGATGATGTTGATGAGGGTGATGGTGATGATGATGAGGATGAGAGTGATGATGATGAACAATGATGGTGATGATGATGAGGATGATGACTATGATGATGATGATGATGATGATGAGGATGAGGGTGATGATGATGATGACGACCATGATGAAGCTGATAAACATGAGGGTGATGATGATGAGGATGAGGATGAGGATGAGGATGATGATGATGATTATGATGATGACCATGATGACGATGATGAGGATGAGGGTGATGATGATGATGATGAGCATGAGAGTGATGATGATGAACAATGATGGTGATGATGAGGAGGAGGATGACTATGATGATGATGATGAGGATGAGGGTGATGATGATGATGATGATGATGATGATGATGATGACCATGATGAAGTTGATGAGGATGAGGGTTATGATGATGATGATGATGATGATGATGAGGTTGAGGATGATGATGATGATGATGATGATGATGAGGATGAAAATGAGGGTGATGATGAGGATGAGGATGAGGGTGATGATGAAGATGATGACGCACATTAATGATGATGATGAGGAGGAGGATGACTATGGTGATGATGATGAGGATGAGAGTGATGATGATGAGGCTGATGAGGATGAGGATTTTGATGATTATGATGATCATGATGATGACCATGATGATGATGATGATGAGGATGAGGGTGATGATGATGAGGATGGTGATGATGATGAGGATGAGGGTGACGATGAAGATGCTGATGAACAATGATCGTGATGATGAGGAGGATGATGACTATGATGATGATGATGAGGATGAGGGTAATGATGATGACGATGATGACCATGATGATGATGGTGATGATGAGGGTGATTATGATGATGAGGAGGAGGAGGATGGCTATGATGATGATGATGAGGGTGAGGGTGATTATGATGATGATGATGACAATGATGATGATGATGAGGATGAGGGTTGTGATGATGATGATGATGATGATGAGGATGAGGATGATGGTGATGATGATGAAAATGAGGGTGGTGGTGATGATGATGATGATGATGAGGTTGACGATGATGATGATGAGGATGAGGATGAGGATGATGATGGTGATGATGATGATGATGATGATGATTATGATGATGGTGATGATGATGATGATGATGATGATGATGATGGTGACGATGAGGATGATGATGGTGGTGATGATGATGATGATGATGACGATGATGACGACGACGATGGACAATGGTGATGATGATGATGATGGAGGATTATGGTGATGGTGATGATGATGATGGAGGATGATGGTGATGATGATGATGATGATGATGAGGACAATGAGGATAATGATGATGATGATGATGATGATGATGAACAATGATGGTAATGATGATGAGGACGAGGATGATGATTATGATGAGGATGATGAGGATGATGATGATGAGGATGAAGATTAAAAGAACGCGATAACTATAATAATGTTGATTAAAGTCACCTATCTCCTATTGACGAATCGTCATTAGCGGTTTGTAGTGAGAGCATATGTTGATCCATTGGTACTCATTCTGGATTTTTTACATCCAAAAGAGCTACCAAACAAGCATTCTCATGACTTTATAATTTCCTTTGAGTGATGGCATAAATAAATCTTCAATCTCTCTGTTTTAATGTTGCAAAATTTCCCTTGAAGCTGAATAGATCAAAGGACGGGAGGAATTATTGTTTTGTTGGATGCACAGCCCATGGCTTCGTTCACCACCCTATTTTCTTGGATGCGCAGCCCATGGATTTGTTCACCGCCCTATTTTATTGGATGCACAACCCATGGCTTCGTTCACCACCCTATATTATTTGATGCACAGCCCATGGCTTCGTTCACTGCCCTATTTTCTTGGATGCACAGCCCATGGCTTCATTCATCATTAAAAAGAGGAATTATTTGTGTCCATCATAGTGTTGTCTAAATGATATTATAATGGGATATGGATGCCATTACTATGTTTTACTCTCGTACCAAATAGCTAAGACAAAACGCATATGCATTATAGCTTTATCATATCGCATATGCAATATGAATAAGATATAACGCATATGCGTTGTTTTAAAATTAAAATAATTCATTTTTTCCCTATTTTTGATATTGGTTTTGATGATCGCATAATAGGAAACCAATCATTTCATATGTCCAATGTATACAAATAAGATAATTTATTGGACTAATGTTGTCCAATTTTTGGGTCATGGAACTTAATCCATATTGTGTAAAGTTTACTTGTTTTTGTATATAGGATTTTATTATTCCATCAACACCATTGACAAGACCATCCTAAGATTCATAGTTTCTAGTATACAACATATTAAAATTTAAAACAAGTCATGGGGGGAGGATCACCATATGTGAATGATATGGCACATTTCTATGGTTTTATTCATCCTCATCAATTGTATTCATTACAATTGCATTGCATGGAATTGCTAATAACATATTGTTGTTATGTGTTGCAACGCCTTTTCTTTTCTAGAAGAGATAGGGAAAAGTAGGGTCATTTGGTGTAGGACACATGTAATTTATATTCATATATCCTATGTCACTATTGCTTTGTGTATTTGTAAGCATTCTATTCATAATAACAATAAATTTTGCATTTGTTTGTCGCATTGAATTATCCAGTTCATAGAATTTTACATTTTCTTTCCACAAATCATGGGTTGTAATTTTATTATTTATTATAGGTTGTTCAAATATCAATGAATCTTGGACAAGTTGTGCATGATAAATATCATTGCATAATATCATATCAATGTTTCCAAAGTATTTATTTTGTGTATGTTTTATGTTTTTGATACGGTCATCAATTGAGTATAGAAATCGAATCCCAAGGAGAGAAGCTTTGTCAATGAAAACAACTTGCAATTCATTATCAAGTTTTGATAAGATATCTAGCATGTATTTACTAAATGGAATAAGTTCATATTTGTTGAATGTGATCATCAATGTTGAGTGGATTGTTGTTCCAGTGGCATTATATGCAGCTTTACCAATATATGCTAGTATCGATCCCTTTGGATTTAGTGGATCAATAGTATTGTTTACATCATATATTCATAAGAGCATTTGAAATATTGCTTTAGATGTGAATGATTTTCCTTTTCCTGCCCCACCGGTAAGGAACTTAATAAAATGGTGTGTATAGGTCTTTATGCTTTTTTATTGCAATGTCTTTGACAATTTTGTGTTGTTCTTTCTTAATCATTCTTCTAAGTTTATAGTACTCTTGGTTTTCTAAAAGAAATGAATGCTCTGTTATTTGGTTGTTTTGAATTGATTTGTGATAACCATTGTAAAAATGTTTGTAGGTCATAGTCTCAACTATGTTATTTATTTATTTATTTATATGTCATTGTTTCAGAGTTGTTTATAGTGCTATTGTCAATTGGGAATATTGTAAATGCAGAAGCTTAGGGATAGAACCAAAGCCAAATTCATAGAGGCCTGGATAACTCCATGGTATGAATACCTTAGGTAAGAAGAAAAGAGAAGGATAGATTTTCACAGAAATAGGAAAATGTCATAAGGTGTCTTTAAAGATACAAAACCTACACCTAGAACTCAATTGTATTGCATTACCACTCAACGAAGTAGACATGGTATTAGATGTCGATTGGTTAGCATCTTTAGGGACCTACTCTACCAACCTAACTATATACATTGATTTAAGCACAATGGAAGTAAGTATCGATTCTATGGGCTGAGAAGTTAGTCACACAAGCAGAAAGAATTGCAACACAAATCAAGAACAAAATACAATGAAAGAAAATTCAACTTTGAGGATAAAATACAATGTTGTGTAAATAAAAATATTAAATAATAACCATTAAAAATATGTAATTAATAATTAAAATAGGAATGCATATTAAAAATTTGGAAGCAAGGGGACACGACTCCTCAATATGTAAAACCAATCTATATTTAAGCTAGTCATCTTGTAATTTAAATCATCATCTTCAATAATTCATTTATTCAAGAATAATCACTTCTTTATTTCTACATAATGAATGGATTATGAACATTGTTATCTAAATATGAATGTTAAGGCTTTGAAAAATATGATTGTTCATGTTAGAAGAGAAACTAAAATGATAGTATTGTGTTTTCATCAATGAATGTTGGATGATATATGAAATGTTTTAAATACTAGTGGACGTTTGTATAACATGGTAATATTTTAGATTCTAATTTACAAATGGGGAAGCATGGAAAAAGGTATTATGTAAGATTAGAATTATAAGTAGTGAATAGATGAAGATGAATATGAGTATTTGAATTAAAAGAATATTGTTACAATTTAGATGCATGCATACGAATGTAGAGTTGTTCTTACTTATTATGACAAATACTGATTGGTGCTAACATTCTTGGTAGTTTAAAAGATATTTTAAGGAAAAAATATACCTCATTTGCATGTAAAAGGTAATTGCGGAAGTTGGGTACATATCATATATACGTGTAAATATCTATTGAAATTATCAGAGTATACCAACAAATTTATATTGCTTGCATATCATATTTACTCCTTGTTAGTAAGTAATAATACATTCATGGAATGAGAAAAACAAGTTTGTGAAGGTAATGTTAATTTGACTATATTAATATGTTTATAAAACAATGTTGAAAATAGTTAGCAACACAAATGTATTCATTTTTTGCCACTGAAATGCACAATATAATGAATGCAACTTTGTGAAATTTCAATAAACTCTCGTTTGGTTTCTTGCAGGGCAATAACAACCCACCATGCCTTGCTATGACGGATTGTGTTGTGTTGATATTGGTAATGCCATTGTTTGATAAGAGCTTGAAAGCATAAAATAAAATAAACGTTTAAGAAAGAGTATGGATGTCAGTAATAAAAAATTAACATTCAAGAAAGAATATGGATCTAAGTAACGGAATTAGTATTTAAAAAGTAAATAATTGTTCCCAAATTGGAATATGAAATTGGAGTACCAATTCTACTGACAAGAGCAAATGGACTGGATTATGCTTTTACTCAGGGAAAGATACTGTGTTAGCTATAATGACACATCGTTGTCCTGGATAAAACTCTAATAATTTATATTTGATAACACTCCATTGATTAAAAAAAATAGGTGGCTGAATTTTCAGTGTCAAGATTCTGTAATGCGTATGTTTGGTTTGGCGTAACTGTGACTAGCATGTGCGCCCGAGGAGTATTTTAATTTTCATGTATTTAAGAGGTTTACATTGAAAAATATTTTGGTATTAAAAAATTATAAACATAATCAAAATAATTGAGATTTTTATTATGGCTACTCGCAACACTAAGCGGACACCATAACCAATTGATTCATAACTAGCATATAACGGGGACAGAGGCGCTTTATCTTGAACCACCAGCAGCATATGAGCCAGGTTACCCAGCATTACCTGGCTTAGCCCTTCCGGTGGGAGAGCTAGAAGCAAGAGCGGCACCAAAAGCAAAAAATTATAAACATAATCAAAATAATTGAGATTTTTATTATGTCTATACAGCCAAATTATATTGTGATCTAGTATTCAATTGAACTAAAAACTGGAGAATAAAATTTTTATCCTTAAATGGGGATAAAGGTATTTCCTATAGATATGTTTCTAGGAGTCCTAGACAGTTTGATAAAAAAGGTCATTTACTTTTTATGTTAAATATTTTTTTTTAAGGAAAAAAATAAAAAAATAAAACATGTAGTTTAGTTTTATTACTTTGTATTTATATATAAAAAATGAAATAAAGTTATATGTAAAGACATAAAAATAAAAAATAAAACATGTAGTTTAGTTTTATTACTTTGCATTTATATATAAAAAATGAAATAAAGTTATATGTAAAGATATAAGGTTATGTGTAAAGGTATAGTATTCCTTTTTAAACAAACATAGGATAATAATTATAGGCTAGTGGTTATTTTTATAACAATATTTTAGTAATAAATTTTGGAAGAAAACAAACCATTTTTTTATAACAATATTTTCTTATAAAAATTTGAAGGAAAAGTTTAAAATCCTTGGTTGTGTGAAATATTCAATTAGAATGGTATTTTTTTTTGTGAAGAATTTTTAAAGAGAACAAAATTTGACTATGATAACCTTTTAAGGATCAAATTTATAAAATCAAGAAAGATAGACTATAATTTTTACTTCTTATATAAAATAATTGCATCAAGATTAGGAAGATGATCTCTGATCAAGTATGGGGGAGATGTTGTCACATAACATGTAATGCTTCATGTGATGTACAAAGAGTAAGATTTGGAGGTGGCCTTTACAAAACCACCCTTAATACCATCGACACTAAAAGTTCTGACTTTTAGGCGTTGTTCTGGAAGAGATCAAAACTGCCCCTAAAAGTGACTTTTGGGGGCGGTTCTAAACCCCTCTCATAGACACCTATGGGGGCAGTTCAAAACGCCCCCAAAAGTCCTTATTACAAACCTTTGGGGCCGATTACAAACCCCCGTCATAGGTACCTATGGGGGTGCTTTCAAACCCCTCTCGTAGGTACCTACGGGGGTGTTTCAAAACCCCCACTAAAAGTCTTTATTAGAAAATTTTGGGGGTGGTTATAACCCCCCTCGTAGGTTTCTACGAAGGCGGTTCGAACCCCCCCATAAAACTCTTTACAAACATTTGAGGGATGTTACAAACCCCCCTCGTAGGTACCTACGGGAGCGGTTCAAAACCCCCCTTGAAAGTCTTTATTACAAAACTTTCAGGGAAGTTATAAACCCCCATCATAGGTACCTATGAAGGCGGTTCAAAATATCAACTAAAACTTGTTACAAACCTTTAGGGAAGGTTATAAGCCCCCCTCATAGGTACCTACAGAGAAGGTTCAAAATTCCCCCTAAAAATCTTTACAAAGATTTGGGAGTGGTTGTAAACCTCTCTCATAGGTAGCTAGTGAGGTGGTTCGAACCCTAGCTAAAAATCTTTACAAACCTTTGGGGGCAGTTATGAACCCCCCTCATATAAAATTACAGGGGGGATTTGAACCCCCCTCATTGTAACATACAAATGAAGTTTTGAACCCCCCTCGTAGTGACATATGAAGTCAGTTTAGAACCCCCCTCGTAGCCATAATAAATCGTAATAAAATATATTTTATTTAAAATATCAATATTGTAATATCATTAGGGAACGAAAGAATCGAACCTCCAGACTCCTACTTGTAAAGAAGACACTCTTCCATTGAGCTAGAACCCTTTAAGAACTGGTAAAGGGGTAATATTAACACATTGAAAATGATATACAGAAGGGAAACCATCACAATAAATCAAATTCTCATCCATTCCACATAGGAAACATTCATCACTATTGAAATCCTCTCCATCATTCACCTTAGGACTCATAAACTCAATCTATCCATTCTTAGAGTAACTATGCTTGTTCTGTGAGATTCAATTTTCTGAATGAAAATTTGTGTTTTCAATTGTCACTTGACTTGAACTAGACCTCCTCTACACATCCTCTTTCGAATAGAAGGGATTTATTCAAATCAGTCCAGTTGGACTAGAAGAAAAGTTCATTTTCACATTTGCATTTGTATCTTGTTCAAAGTTTGTTACAATAATCAACCCATAGTTACCTACATTAGACATTAATTTGATTATTTTTGTCCTATTGCCTAGTTTCCTAGATTCCATTCTATGTTAGTTGCCTTCTACATGTCCTAGAAGTCAACACATGCTAAAAATGAGTCATGGAGCACTTGGAAAACATCCTGGAAACCCAATTTTGTATGTCTGTTTTATTCTAGATACTCTAAAGTGCATATCTACTTTTTCTGAAAAGTTGCCTTGTTTTATTTCTCATTTAAGGCAAAAAGAAAAGCTAGACTAGGTGTAGTTGCCCTTTTTCTGCTCACATCATCCTCCATCCTTTTATCCAAATAAAAACATGTATGAGTTTTCTTTCCATTCCTCTTTAGCTTTCCCACTTGACTTAGCCAATTCGCGAGCATCTACCTAGATTTGGAAACTGTTTTATGCACCTATGGGGGATTTGACTAGTTTTGGTAAGCCTGCTTTTTGACTATTTCAAATGGAATCTTTATGCATTCAATTATGTCATGTAATTATATATTATGGTATCCTATGACTTCATAAGGTTTCCTATTGTACACTCACTCAATACAAATTATTTTTATGCTTCGATTTTAGTCTCCTTTAATGTGAATTTTGCATGTTTGATTAGCAATTTTGTGAGTGTAATTGTTCTATCTCTTGGGTTCAATTTCCACATGGTATCAGAGACTTTGTATATCTATTTCACTCCTTCCATATTGCTATTTTAGGTTCGACATCTTGACTGGGAGCGCATTTTGCTAACTAGAGGGCACAATTTCTGAGCTATGGACCAATCTTAGAAGATCATCTGGACTCCATTCAATTTCTTTGAGTGGAAAGATGAGATGGAGATATTGTTGAGAGAGAAAAGTCTCTACAGGGTGACTATGGAAACTGAGGTAGAGCCCAATGCAGCTTCATAGAAAATTAAATGGCACAATAGGAGGGATGAGGCCTATGGTCTTTTGTGTCTGATCATTTCAAGAGACCTCCTCTTCCATCTTGATGGATTTAAATAAACTAATGAATTGTGTGAGAATATATAAGAGAGTTTTAGAAAGACAGATGAGGTGATAGGACATCAAATTGAGAATGCGCTGATATCCTTGAGTCCCAGTAGCTTCGAATCATTGCTACTCTACTTTTCCAACTTTAAGGCCCTTGTTTTGTAGTTGAAATAGTGTGGGATCGAAAAGAAGGAAGATAAACTTGTTTTGGCCATACTCTCTAAGCTTGGTCCTAGCTATTCAGTGTTTGTTTCAACCTTCCATGCCACCAAGTTGACAGCTCAAGCATGGAAAATGCCGAAGCTTGCAGAGTTCATAGAATCCCTCACACAAGAGCAAGATAAGTTGGTGATGATGGGCACCATCAAACCTTCCAAAGACCAAGATTTGGTTGCTGGAGATTTAAGGGTGGATTTGAAAAGCAAAAAAAAATCAAAGCAAAATAGAGACAAAAACAAATCTCAAGAGGAGCCCTAAGGTTCCAGGAAGAAATCCCAAAAGAAGAAAAACAGAGTAGAAATGAGCAAGTGCACATAATGCAGTAAGGGATATCATCGTGAGAGCTCTTGTATGAAGAAGCAAATTTACATGTTGATCCAACTCCTGGTTAAGAATAACATCTCCCTTCCTGATTGCTCAAAGAAGAGGGAAGGACGATCAAATTCAGAAGACAAAGAGAGAGTACATGCCTTGGTTGCTAGCACATCAAGCTCACCTAGCTTCATCATAGAATCTAGAGCTTCTATACATATGGTTTCGACAAAAGAGACATTCTCCTCTCTTGACATGTCGAAAGGTAAACCAATAGTTTTGGGATATTACTCTCTCAGTGAAAGTTTGGGGAAGGGAAGGATTCATCTTGACCATGGTAAGTTCAATAATGTGTTGTATGTTCCAGGTCTTGCCTCTAAACTCTTGTCAGTGTATCAAATGACTCATACTAGGTCTAAAAGAAAGGTCATCTTCTCCCCTGATGATGTTGAAATCACTGAGATTTTGAATGGTAAAGTCATAGCAAAAGGTGTTGTTGATCACACTTAGAAGGTATACAAGTTTTTCTAACCATATTTCTACGTTCAATATCCTTGGCCATTTTGTATACCTTATAAGATTAATAAAGTGAGATCTAGACCACCTAAGTTAGACCTAGTGCTACAGTATAATGCTTACTTCAGGGATCCTATCGATATGTTTGATAACATATCAATACCACACTAATCAATTAATATCAAGGATATACATGAATAGAAAACCTCTACTACATCGGAATACATCTAGATATCTATGGAGGTAAATAACACTCGCAAGATACATTTTCTTAAAACAACTCTATCCACAAAATATATTAATATATTACCGACTATATAGTTACAAAACATACAATATATAAATTATAAAACATATATATATATATATATATATATATATATATTAATATAACAAAAACAACATAAAAATAAACAAAATCTACAATATAAATGCTCCCAACAGACACATATATATTGTAAAACATATATATAAAATAAAACTTATGATACAATATAAAATAAACAAAATCAATATACCATATCATATACAAGAACCTTGATACAATCATAATGCAAAACTATGTAAACTAATAAAATGATCATTGGAATATGACCATAATACCTCCAACTCAAACCCAAACATATGACCGACCTATTCTTGCCTTCATTCATGGAGGATTATCTAAATTCATGGATATTTCCTCCCCAAATTACCTAGATATGAAGAATTATGTTGAATTCATGGAGATTTCCTACTCGGATTATCTAGATTGACCTTTGGCACCAAATATTTTTTGTTGGTAGGAAGCCAAAAGGGTTTGGTGGGTTTTGGGAGGAAATTAGTTATGAATTTGGTCTGAGAGGCATTTTTGGTGTTTTGGGGTATTTATCGGGACACCATTAATGCGTATCGAGGAATTGTGATTCTTAGAAGCCTTAGAATTTGGGTATTTATTTTCGAGTGCTTCCATGGATAGAAGAGCCTTGGAGAGACCTTGGAGGCTCTTAAAGAGGTGGGTGATGAATTCTGTAGCTTTAGCGTCAAAATCTCAAACTTCCATTCAAAAATTGTAGTTTGGGTTCTTGGTTTTATTTGAAAATTTAGCTTATGCATGTTACTCTTGGTTAGCATCCTACATTGTAAATGTTCAAAAATTTCTAGCATCCTGAATCTTAATTCTTTATTGTGAATTTTGATTCCTAAATAATGGGTTGTTCAATAACTTGTAAGAATTCAATTCTTTAGTGCCCAAAAAAATGAATTTTTACCTACCCTTATTGTTGCTTTGTGTCAGGACCACACCTCGAAGGATATTAAACTAGACCTGTTTACTTGTTGGGTTGGTCTGTTAGTTCTCACCTCAGAGGATTAAGTATGCCGAAATGATTCAGTCTGTTGTTAGTTCTTACCTAGGGAGTATTCTCTCAAGTCCAAGGATATAAAACACATAGCTATTATTTCTTGTTCGGTCATTCTACCATTCCGAGGGATTAAATATGACCTTCTTGCTTGTTGTTTGATTAGTTAGTGTTAGTTCTCACCAAGCGTCTAGTCCATTTTTGATAGTTCTCACTTCAACAATTGAGGTTTTTATTCGAGGGGACACTTGGGGGTTTGTAATAATGTCAATAATCCACGATTTGGACCCACGGATAAGCCAAATTGAAATAGTTTTAGTCACCATCAGTTTCACCACAACAATTGTTACGTATTATCGTATGTTCAACCAACACATAAATTTTCCTGCATCTTAAACTTGACCATTCTCCTCAAAATATTGAATGTTTGGCTACTGTAGCTAATGTCAATCAATTACTTTGCAGATTTTCCATCAATTTTTCATATCATCAACAAACAAGTTTTGTGAGTGGAGTTCTCACTATGCCTCTAGTATCCATTAAGGTATACAACATAGTTTGAGTCCAATTGGTTGTTGAGATAATGTATTTATTCCACTGAGCATAACTAGACACTAACCAATCTTATTTTTGTATTTTTGATTCAATAGTGTTGGGATGATTTATGCATCATATTAAGGACCCCAACATGTTGTACAATTTTTTGGTTTTCTTCAGTATTTTTTCTTACAAGAGTTCAATTTTGACTAGATTTTATCTAGATTAGATGTTCCTACATTTGTGCCACCTGTGCTGATGAGGATCAACTCTACCTCAACATTTTGGATGATTGATAACGATTTGCAATTTTGAGTTGGTATCTCATGGCAACAGTTTGAGCAGTTTAATAAGTTGTGTTTTTATTAGATTTTGGTTAAGTGTTGCACCAGCTTTGAAGTTTGTGTTTCAGCATGCAACAAACCAACACATATGTTTTGCAGGCCAAATAACTTGGCCTGAAACACTTCACTGATATAGTTTTGAATAAGTTTTAAAGAAACAATTTTAATCTGTGAAGCCATGCAAATTAGAGTGATGTAAAAATATTGTGTTTAAATTAAAAATAACATATCAAAAAAAAATAATTCTATATTTTTTCTTAAGGTTAGATACTCATTTTTATACTAATATTTTTGGGGACTCTGCAGGAAGTTGAATTTGGAAGAAAGATTGCTTCAAATCATTTTTTCCACCATGTTCTAAAGTATGTCTTATATTTCTTCACTCAAAATTCCAAATAACTATTTGCAAGATTTCCAAATAACTATTTGCAAGATTTTAATAAAGCATAAAACAATTTAAAGACTGGTCCATTTTTATGGCACAATTTTATGGTTGATCTATATATAGTGACTAAATTCCTTTTTCTTTGATGTTATGATGGTGTGTGCCCATTTCTATTGAGAATGTCTTCGAATATGGAAACCATTCTTATAGTTTCATGGAACATGACCCATTTGTTTCTTCCAACTGCTATAATTTTACTAGAGATACCAATGACATGAAGCCCAATCCCCCAACCGATATTGCAGCTAGACTCAGGAGCTTAACCCAAGAGATTTATGAAGCTTATACCTCTGATGTTGGGAAGGATGTAGATTACAGAAGCATTAGTCCCAATGAAGAGTTTATAAGGTGCATATTTATGGTGTTACCATATGTATTTTGATAGACTATGCACTATACCATTCTACTTGTTTTCATCCTTGATATATTTAGGAAAAACTTCCATGCTAAAATTTTAGATGTTGGTGTTTTTAACTCCACTCCAGGTACTTGAAAGTGATTGAGGAAATTCACAGAATTGATTTACGTGACTTAACGACAGAATAAAAACTTGCATTCTTCATCAATCTGTATAATATGATGGCAATTCATGCAATTGTGATGCATGAGGACTTCACTTAGTGAACCTTTCACATAGCACGTGTGATCGTGGGATATTAAAGAATACCCTTAATTTCAAGAGATATTGACCCAAACTCTTTTTGTTGAAACCCCCTTCCAATACTTAAAACCTCCTCCCCACCACTTTTTATACTTCAATACTTATAAACCACCCTAACCACCCCCACCTTAAACCCCTCATCCCCCCAATACCTGCAATATATTGGTTCGATTTCTTAAAATTTTAAAACCCACAATATGAACTAACATGATAGGATATTGGTCAACAAGTGAAGCCCCCATGTTGTGATGTGAGGTTACTTTGATGGACCTCTGGAGCAAAGAATATTTTTCGATGAATTTAAATATTCCATTAGTGGCTATTCTTATTCACTCTCAACCATTCAAAATGGAGTTTTGTGCAGTAAGAAAAGACACCCTTAGAATTTGATTAAGCCTTTTGGGTTAAAATAAAAACACATCCAGGTAAATTTTTATTCTTCCTACTCCTATTTTTCTAGAAATTATTTTAAGTTATTTCAGTTTATGTTTGTTAAGTTGTTTCCTTTTGAAAAATGACAATTCCTGCCTTCTTTAGGATTGAATAATTGATGTGGATGTATTTTCCTGTGTTGAGGGGTTAGGAAATTGCCAATAAGTAATCACAAGTTCTTCAATATGGTCACATAGACCCATTAAAGTACATATACCTTCACAACATTAGCAAACAGTGTGGTCTTCTGGAGCCAAAATACTGTAGTAAACTAGAATGTCACCACATTTTGTTTGCTTATGTACTCTTCCACATATTTATGTTTTTATTGAATCTGTTTGGTTTCATGTCATAAGGTATCCTTTGCTCCTTGTACTTTTGTCCCCACTTTAAATTCTCATCCATGTAGTGCACCAGAAGCCATGTTTATGTTAGAATATGAATCGACTGAATTAGCTGGATTTATAAAGCCCTACGATAGAATTTTTCTTTTGTCTTTTCCAATATTTACATCCTTTCCATTTGGAATGGAAGCATCCTTCTTATCCTTAAAATATATTCCTTTGATTTGCTTGGATTCTATTTTAACTTTCTCCTCCCTAGTTCTAGATGATGGAACAACCAAGCTACTATTACGAAAAAACTAGCACCCACCTTCATCATGTTGGATTTCAACCCAATCAAAGACTCCGAACCCAAATCTGTGTACTTACTAACATGTTATAGATGCATGTTCTACATGCTTTAATCAAATCTTTGTGCTCACCAAAGGCACAACTAAATATGGAAGCCTTAACCCATCCAATCATACATGAATGACCATTATATTCATTTTTTTTCTTTTGTGTCCATTTATAATTGTATTGCATGTGCAACTGGAATAAAATTCTTCCATGTATTTGCTATTTGAGCAGGTTGAATAGACACCACTTCTTTTTTTGTTCATGTAGACATTTATTCAAGGAATTGGTGCATTTCCTGCTCTGGTGAGTGACATGTCTATATTTTTGATTCTAGTGGACTAGGTAGGGTACTTGATTCATGTTATATGTTTTTTTAACTTATCTAAAGTTGTAGTCGATTCATTTACATGTTTCTATTGCAGATATAGTTGTTGATATATTACCAAAAACAATATTTTTTAATGTTGGTGTAGTTAGTTTTGACAAGCACAAAAGAGTTACAAGTGGATAAATGGGTTTTCCGTGCCTAGGCTTATTTCTATATTGAATGTATTTTTAGCATTATCAACGACATAAATTCATTTATTTTTAAATCTTGTAGGTACTTTATCTATTACTCACAGTTTATGGAACTGATGTTTTCTTTTTTGGAACATGATCATTCTCACGGTACTTTATTAACATGATAATTTAGCAAGGTATTCAATATATCTTCTCTTTATGCTCCAATTCTATCTCAATTGGGTGTATATTATTTAGTCTATCGAAATTTGTTTGGCTGCGTGGTAATAAAATACCATGTCTTAATGTTAAGCTATTTAATCTATTTTTGTTTCAATTTTTCACTGTTTGGTATCATGATGCTACAATTGGCATGTTCAAGCCTACATTTTTTTAGTTTAAGCTCATCTTTTGTATGCTGGTTATCATCTTGTTAGGTTGTCATATGTATGATGCAGAAAAAAAAAAGGGCTCTCTTATGCACTATATTCAAGTAAGTGTACATTTTAAACCTATGCAGAGAAGCAAAGCATACATATTCTTTTAAGAAAAATAGAGATCACAACACATCATTCACACATAAACAAAGCGATGTACCCTGGAAACCATTAACGGGGAAAAACCAGAAAACCTTGGAGCCACACCTCCTATATTCTCTTCATTACATTATGAATCCTCACAATACAAAATATAGGTACTTCGCAACATCCAAATACCCTAATCCATTAACCCGGATTAGAAAAAGAATATAACATATACCCAATAGTAAGAATTTAATTTGTTCCAACCAATTCCAGTACAAATTCTTGAGTCAAGGTAAGTTTACTGTTGTTATAACAATAATACCTTCATTTTCATTGCATGGCATAGGCATTGTAATTTGTTTTCTATTAAAAGATGTGAAGATTCATTGTGTCCATATCCTAGTCAAATCTCTCAATCATTCATTAAAATGTAAAATCCTTCTATTTAGGACTTATAGGCCAAGCATGCATTTAAACAGTCAACAACCTATAGTTCTCAATTAAAATCCTCCAGAAAGCAAGACAAGAGTGCTGAAAAATGAGTAAGTATCGATGTCATTAAATATCTACCCAGTATTTATATTCAATCCTCTAGAGTAACTCCATTTGGACTCATTCCAGAGAAAACTTAAGAAACCTTCAAGTCTGAATGATAGCTTGGCATGCAATCATTACATTAATTATGTGGATGTAAAGACAATAGGTCTTGTTTCACAACGTGAGTGCCTATATTTTTCTGTACTAACTGCATGGAAGAAACCTACAACATTGATCATCGTGGAAAGATGACTAACTACCAAGATTCACGATATAATAATCAGTTATTAGCCAAAATGACAATGATTTCATCTACTTATGTGCTGAGGAAACCTGAGATTTAAGATAAGATAGTTGCTTTGGCACTCTCACGTTGTACTTGTTGTTGTTGGATGTATTTTTTGGTCCCATTCGCTACTTATGAGGTCATTTGTTGGATATTAAATAAATTACCTTAAATATAGGGATCTGATTTGTACCATTTTAGCTCAATTTTGAACTTTTGACAGAGGAAGGGATGAATTTAAACAGTTTTAAACAGGAATGTGAATGTGTATGAATTATGTATTCTTTAAAACCTTTTCTTCATTTGGTGTATTTTCATTGGTCAAGCCTTGTGATTTTCAAGTTATGTACCTTTGCTAGGGGGGCTCATTCTATGTTATTAATCATGTTGTAGAATATGAATAATGTTTTTTATTAATGAATACCCTATGATACTTTTGGTTTATTCTGTTTTCATAAACTTCTTCAATGTGAATAGTATCTAGTATTTTCTGTGCAAAATGTACATACAACAGGGTGCCCTGCTATTGTTTATTCCTGCCAATCCTTGTTGATTATTGAAGAGAAAACTAGTCTTCCCCTTTCTGTTTTTTATTGGTCATTTTTTCCTTCACCATTTGTTGTCAATTTTTTAGCTTTATACAAGTGAATTAAAATTAGGGTTTTTGGGTTGAAAATGTGTCCTTTTCGCTAAAATCTCAAGGGTAATTTTTATTCTTCAATTTTTCAGTGGAAAAAGTCTTTTCCTTTCAGAATATTTGACTTGAGATAGAAGTGTTGGAACTTATCTCATTTGAATTGTGAGAAATCAGGACAAGGGTGTAGGGTGAATGATGGAAAGGGATTGGACTGACCCCAAGTGCCTATATTTTGATCAGCAATCTGTCCTTCATTATATCTTTTCATTTTGGTCACCCATCTGCTTAAAATAAATGAACATTGAGAACTTGTTACAAAAATTACTTAATAAACACATTGCTTGGAGTTGAACAATGCAGAAATGTGTACGTGGAATTACAAAACAATCAAATCATATGGTGGGGACATGAAATAGTTGAGTTACAATACTACTCCATGAGGATATTGGTCACTCACAGTTTATCATTGTCTTATTACTAGTGTAAAATTTATTAACACTACCAAAACCAATCAATGATCCATGAAACATTTTTAAGTTCCACAAGGTTTAAGAAAACCCTTAAGGGGAGATTTCGTAATTAGAAAGAGTCTTAGAAACATTTATGCATTTGTATAGATCAATTTAAATTGTTATGGAATTGACTGAATATTTAGTGTCTTTCTCATCATGTGTGTTTTTATTTGGGGGATTAGTGTAGTTATTTATTTTTATTTTTATTAAATGTTACAAAATTGATCGCTTATTTGGCATCCTTCAGACTTCTATAAAAAATTTGTTTCATTTTCTATAATTGGCTCATATGGTAGCTTATGCTTTGCAAAACTCACTTTGAAATCTTTTTCTTTAATGTATTTTTATATTGTCACCGATAGAGTGTTTTATGAATGGAAAAGGTTTGCTTACCTTATTTGACTTTTACTTTTCTTGATTTCATATAATGATACTTTTCTCCTATATTTAGGCATGCTAAGAGATATTCCATAAATTGGTTGACTTAATCGGTATCACATCCATCACATAGGTATTCCGTTCTCTCTCATAACATGAATGGATATGCCAGATATGAAAAATTGTACATATCTCTACAGAATTAGTTTATCATAAATACTAGCTATTCGTAAGTTGTAATAGTAATATTTATGCAGTTTGTAGATTGTTATCTAGCATACATCTTTTTATTGTGATATTTTGCACTGATTTATTCAATAGTTTGTTGCAATATCATTGTTTATTTAGTTTGCTACAAATATCAATGTTGTCATATTAAGCTGCAAATGTTAATGTTTACTTCTTTGTTTTATTATCTGAGTAGTCATTCCAATTTTGGTTCAAAATATGTGTCTAATTATGACCTTCATTTTATACACATATTTTAACTCATCTAGTTGGAGCAGATGATCATATGTATACTGATGATGCTATGCAATGGCTATTTGACACTGACTTGCTTGAAATGATTGTAGACAAGTTGAGTTCACATGTAAGTAAGTTGGATGAGTGTAGCTGGTCTTGGATTCTTAGGTCCTTCCTCCAGAAGGAAACAACTATATATGTACTAGGCACTATATCACTGGAGTCTTTAGTGTGTATATAGATGGATTGTAGTGATGTGATTAACATTCCCATTAACTTCTTTTTGGCTTCCAGTAGACAATAATTGAATCATTCTTTCTTTGTTTTCGATCTTTGTGATTTATTTTGTTGTTAATATATTTTTTGGGTTAACAGAGTCAAGTATGTTCACTAGCTTAGTTTGTTGGCTATATAACAAAGAAGGATTCCCTTGAAGTACATACTAATGCTGCAAAAACTATTTGTACCATAAGATGTTTAGCTCCTTCTTCCCTGGCTTCAAATATCTCAAGCCCAAGGTTTGAAGTGCAACACATGCAATTGTATGTAAAAATTGTGATTTTTTAAGTCTGTAACTGTGTTGACCCAATTCAAGAATTAATAACTTGATAATCATTATTTTGTATGCTTGAATGATTGGAAAAATTTGTTTGAATATCGCCATTGTCAAGCTATAACAAATTCTTAAAGGGTTCTAGCTCAATGGTATCACACCTACCTAATTATAGGCAGGAGGTTGGTGGTTCGATTCCTCCGTACCCTATCATAAATTTGTGACTATGAAAATGACTAAATTCGCATATATACGACTATTAGTAGCTAATTTCTTGTACCTTACATTGCGACTAATGTTTAGTCCTATTTAGCTTAGTCATTAATATGTTATCATCTAGTAGCTTATTTAGTCGTATATTTGGTCATTAATTGTTGTAAACAATGACTAAATCAGTGGCCAAACCAATGACTAAATCTGTGACTAAATCATTGACTATCAATGACTAATACGCCAAGCTATTAATGACTAAGTGAAATACGACTAAGTTAGTCAGGCTATAAGATAGTGGAAAATAGATACTATTAGTCGCCGACTCAAAAATAGTCGTTTATAGCTTGATTTTAGTCATTAATTTCTCATTTTGTACTAGTAATTTGGGACATGGAATCAAACAAGAAATTACATTTGTTCAATTAGGGATATCTAGTTGTATACTTGGGTGGCTGAAAAATTTGTAGCTAAGATAAAGAGAGGATTATTTGTTGTTGTGGTCATGGAATTTGGACAAGAATTTCTGCATGAGAGGCCTTGCTTGTAGCACAGATTTATCCTTGCTACAGGCATAGGAATGGCTCCCTTCTGTCTATAGGATAGAAGGGTAGGTTCCTGCGTGTGGAAATACTCTAAAAAATAGACAGAAACAAAATACAGAATACAAAGAAGAGAAATATGGAAAACAATGGAGAACCCCTTTGCAAACAAAGGTTAGGGTTCCACTTCCAATAACCCGCAAACAATTATTTAGCTACAGTAAACCGAAATACCTACAAAACAAGTTAGGAAATAAACCTGTAAATGAAACTATGGGTTAGAAAGCGAAGAAACCACTAAGCAAGTAAACAAAACAAGAAAACATAGGTATACCTTCTCTTTGGGTGGAATGGGCCACCATGCCCTAGCTTGTGGAAGCACCTCTCTTGAATGGGGGAGCTATGGCTCAATAGAGATGGAGGAGAGGGAGTGTGGGTGGCTTGAGAGACAAAGGGTCTCAAGGCATCCACAGGTAGCATAACAGTATGCAAGGGACAAGTGTTTTGAGAGTGACTCCCCACCCTCCTTTTATAGCTTTTTTTTAGCGTTTTAGAGTTTTAAGCCCTTGGTCAGGGCTTTAGCCCCTTTTTTGGGCTTTTAGCCCCTTCCTCCCTAAATTTAGCTCCTTTTAGAGTTTTATCCCTTTTGGGGGGGCTTTAGCTCCTAGGAGAGTATTTTAGGCTCTTTTTTGGGGTTTTTAAGCCCTTTTCTTCATCCTTAAGCTATTTTGAGGTTGTGGGGGTCTAATGGAGTGACATGAGGGTCATGAGATGGTGTCCTTGGGTGGTGTAGGACATGGAGAGCTGAGTGGCATATTTTTTGGGTTAACAGATTGCCCCTTGATGTGTGAGGGATGGAGGGCCAACAGACATCACAGGATTTGCTGCGTAGATGTGGTGCTTCCGGGGTTGGGGCATGGTGGCTTTTGGTTTTTGTATTAATATGGTTCCCATCAATGGGTGAGATAAAAATAGTGTGTGACATGTATATGGATGAGGAGGGAATCCCCATGCTCATGACAATGGCAAAAGAATAATTTGATCTATGCTCTAAAATACAAGAGCCGATCATATACAACTGATGTTACAATAATGGTTGCCTCCATGTGAGGCTGAATACAATGTTGATCTGGTACATTGGACCCATGGAATTCTCATGGAATGCTATATCTTCACGACTGATAGTCTGTTGGATCTGGAATGGTTCATAGCTGTATGGACTCACTGATTGAGAGTAAGAGTCTATGTGGTACAAGTATGCTGCATCAATCATAAAGGTATATCGAAGCCCTAATGGGGCTTTTGATCACTATCTCCAATGCAACCCAAAAATCACAAGGGACATAGCCTATTTAGGTCCCTCCAATAGACTCATCAATGTGCTAGAGTCAGGTGACATCCAGGGTATTCGACCAAGTACTGCACGGACCAAACCTTGTATGGATCTCAACGGTGTGATGATGTAGTTGGAGTCGAGCACATGAGAAACAACCATCCCTAGAGGCACTAAGGACTCCTCTCAAGTGGTCCAAGGAACTCCTCAATGATGTTAATGAAACCAAGGTATAGGGACCTCTAGGTATATTCTCTGGAATATGTGTGTTGCTGTTGATAGAGGGAGACCTACCCCTAGTAAAAGCAATGAGGTTTCCTTGACCAGGAGCACGAGGAAGATAACCGAAAGGTGTGAAGCAATCTGCGGACTAACTCACTAAATGGGGAGGGGGGGGAAGGAAAATATTTGAACAAGGGTAGGGGGAATGTGGTAGACTCAAACTTCCTTTGTTCAGAGTATGATGGAAGGGCGGACCAGGAAGCAAATGAAATTGACTCATGCGAATGGGAACATAGCTTTTATACCGGGATGTCACTGCAGATGGGAAATACTTGGAGGAGGTAGACACTTTTGATATTGATGGGATCCAAGGAAGACACATTGCAAAGTACTCTTGAACAAAGGCGACCCAATGTGGGAATGCTTCCAAACTGTTTGTTGTAGGGTGGTGTCTAGGGACACTGTTATGGTATGATCTCATGGATTTTCGGCGAGCCCAAGAAGGTAAATGCTTGATGGTGCTTTCAATTTTAGAGAGTTTGAAAGAACGAAGAAGACTCCAGTGGGGGATCTTTTTCGTTGGTAGTCTCTTGTGCCTGAAAAATGATAAAAGTATACATAAGAGAGCTCTCCCATCCTTTGGGGGATGACAGACTTCTTTACCGTTGGTAGTCTAATCAAGTCAGAAAAGGTTAAACCTATACTGACTGGACGGTCATTCAAATAATTTTATGAGCATGAATGAAACCAAGTTTACTCAGTGATATTTTCTTGTTTAGAAGGCTAGAAAAGAGCTTAACGACAACCCATGGTGAGATTTTTCATAAAATGCAGCCCCTATGCCCGAGAAAGCATAAAAGTATGCACAGGGGAACAATCTTGGCTTAAGTAGGCCAAGGTGGTCCTTTTTATTTAATGGTCTACATGGTCCACAAAAGGAGGTAAATGACGCGATGTAGATGCCCTTTCCTATACTTTAACGAGCGGTAAAGGAAGAAGCTGTGCTCGGCAATCTTTTCATTGTTTTGAGCAGTCAGAAAAGAGCTTAATCGAAACTCCAATATGGTCAACCGATTGCGGTGGCATAGGCGGTGCCTCATGTCGAGATGGTGGAAAGAGGTCCAAAGGTCATCCGCACAGTATGGATGGAGTAGAAGGCTCTCAAACATACCAATCCATGCACAGGATAGATTACAGTAGAGGCTCGTGAGTCGGTGCAACAGAGGCATGAAAACCGAGGTGGCACTCGAACAAAGGTCAGGAGCTCAGCATGTTTGTGTGTTGCAGTGGATGAACTTTACTACATGTGATGTGAGTGCAAGTTTGGGGGAACTTATAGGAAAAATACATGCAAGAAAAAGAAATCATTTTGTGGACTGTGGTCTAGAGGTCCACATAAGGTGTGGTGAATAGGAAAAACAACTATGTGTTTAAAAAAGTAAAAAATAGCATTCCTTAATGGGCGGTGGCCCAAAAACTCACATGAGTAGCAGTCAGGAAGTGTAACAAAAGTACAGGTCTAAGACACTTGCATCATCATGGTGTGGCTCGTAAATCGAAGTAACTTCTAGGAAGCGGTCCCAAAATTTATTTGTTAAACATGAGACGATGGTCTCATAAGGAGATAGAAATTTGGGCCCAGAGGTGTGAGAGGTATCTTGAACAGGCTTCGGGTGATTTTAGATTAGCAGCTAATGGTGCTTCCTTGACTTGTGGTAAAAATGTTGAAAACCAATAAAAGAAAATGAAGCGACTCGTTGGTGATGTTAAGCATAAAATCTCTTGAGGTAGAGCCCGTTGCGTGGCTTCTTCAAGAGCTGACCGTCTAATTCAGCGAAGAGGTATGCCCCCTTTCCGAGACGAAGGTCATTGGCAAGGAAAGATGACAGAATCTGGTCTTTTATGGGAAGAAACGATTCCACACTATGGTTTAAAGGGAATGGGGTAAAACCGAAGGCAATCTTACATATATCTCCATCATCGCGTAAGTGGTGCCGAGATAGATCAGGTGGATCTTCTACAACTGACAAGATAGAAGGGAAAATGGTGATAGATATAATGTAAATGGTATTGGTTATTGCTTTGGTGGCCTTTCCCCTATTCTCTATTGTAGGAAGAGGGGCAGGGCTAGAGATGGGAGGAGTCTTTGATCGAACTAGAGGTAGGTGCAACATCATCTCAATTGGCTGGACATGATTCAACACATCCTAGGGCCTTAGAGGTAGGGCAGGTGGTTGACGGTACCACACAAGATCTCCCAGTGTGAAATCCTATAGATTGTGGGTTTCCAAGACAGACATACTCACGATATTAGATGGTAGGAAAAGGAAAAGGATCATGTTGAGTGGGAATGAACCCCACTATTTCCTTAGTAACTGAGGTTGAGGTTGCAACTGAGGTTGCGGCTATGGCTGGGGAAACAATGGAAGAGACAGGTCTGATGGACCATTGGTGATGGTGGAGACAAGAGGGTCTGTAGAACTAGACATCATGTAAATGGACATGGTGTCTGAACAAGGAGGTGGGGGGTGAACTTCTTCGATCAAGGTGATTTTAGACTCAAAGGAATGTTGACGGAGGTTAGCGAGAGCCATTCAAAATTTGGGCAAGTCTTGGCAATGGTAGGAGTAATGTCCATATAAGTCGTAGGGTGCAAGCATGGTTTGTCCTCAATTCCTTATTCCTAACTACTAGCACACTTAGGAGTTCAACCACGGGGAGGTTTTTGGTTGTGTCCATGGCATCCAAATGCGCACAGATCACTGGGATTTCAGGGCAATTCTGATTTGGGTGGCCCTATTGCTCGCAGATGGCACAAGGTGGGACTTGTTGTGGCTCTACGGTGGCTTTAGCATTCTTTTTCCTGGCTCTTTTGTGTTGGGGTGGTGCAGGTGCGGGTGTAGCGGTTGGCTTGTGCGGACTGGGTGGAGGGTGAGACTTGACTGCGATGGGTTGCACCGGGGGTAAAACAACCTGGGGCATTGCTGGTTGAGCCGCTGGATCAAGATACCACACCAAAATTCCCAATCTAAAGTTGGGTAGGCTTAAGGTGGCCATTACCGGTTTGCTCATGACACCAGGTGGGGGAAAGAGGAAGGGAATCATATGGACTTGAGATGAGCCCAGATAACTCCCTAATGGTTGCATGTGGGGGTGAGGTTGTGGTTGTGGCTGCGTGTAGTGCTACGGCTACGGATGATGTTGTGGCTACTATTGGTGTTGCGGCTGCAGACGATGTTGTGGTTGTAGTCGGGGCTACGCCTACGGTTGTTGTTTGGGTGCAGTGGTGCTAGATGAGACCATGCACAAGTCCGCAATTTCATTTTGTGTCAATGGTGGTGACACTAATGGTAAAGGATCCATCATGGTGGTATCGACAAACAACCCAGGGCCCACATTCAACAATGGGGAGGCTGGTGTGTTGTCAACCATAGTGTTGATTCCAGGGATGACATTAGTGTGTGTGGTCACCCCTTGTGGCTCAATGGTGGTGATGGTAGGGATAACATTGGCATTACTGTTAACCCTTGCGAATCATGATAAGTGAGTTGATCAACCGTCACAATCTTCCCTTTGTGGGGGAACATAATGAGATGAAAGACAGTTGATGCAAACGCTCTCATGGCATACATATAACTTCTCCTGAGGAGAAGTTTATAGTCCAGTTGAGCATTAACAACCTCGATGTCAATCAGGACTGTCTTCCCAGCTAATGTGATGGGAATATGGGGGAGGATTCCTTGGGCTTTGGTAGGATGGCCATCATAAGCCTGCAGAGTCATGGAGGATGGTTGGATAATTGGTGACCCATGTTTCTTTAAACCATGGTAGACATAATGCACATGGATTCCCCCTCATCCACTATGCATCGGTGTACAACCAAATTCTGAATGGAAATTGGGATATGAAAGGCAATGGTCGATGGCATGCGCGGTTCTCCATTCTCCATGTTGAAGGTGATCAACTTGGAGTCGAAGGGGTCTACTAACCCAAGGGTGGCTAGTAAGGAATTTCGCTGTGTTAGGCACATTTGAAGTCCCTCAAAAGCAGACATGACGGTTGTCATTTGGGCCAAATCATCCACAATGCTATAGCTAATTGCAGCTCTATCCGTGGTATTATTGGAAATCGTACGTACGGAGGGGCACAGGAATGGGGATAACTGAAGAGGTAGGTTGACTATTTTGGACGTTGATGCTACTGATGAGTCAGCAAGTTCGGTGTTGTCTCCGTACAGATTTCGTCTAGTTTGTAAGTTGACCTCTTTAGTCATCATGGCTAGCAGGTGGTGAACACCTTTTTTGATCGTGGGACGTGCCCCCAAAGCATTGGGATTGGCTTGGGGAGGGGGTGTTATTGCCACCAATCCTTGGACTAGCAATGGGTTTTGAAGCACCATGGGGGGAGGTCCTTGTGGTGCCAAGTTGGGTTGGTCTTGATTTGCAAAAGTTGGTGACCTGTTGGGCTCCATTTTGAATGGCATGCATAGCTCAACCCATAATGTGGTTTTGGGGACATTCCCTTGACTTTCCTTCAAACTTGGGGATTTCTGATGGCATCTTAGTTGGCATTGGAGGCCAAAAAGCTTGATGGCAAATGGGGTCATTTGTTAATCGAGCCAAATCAGGCAAGTTAAGACGAGACATGAAAGGTAGATTTGACCTCAGGTTGATGGGGAATGGGGATGCGATGGTGGTGGGGTTTGCAGGGGCATAATGCATCTGCATAGCTGGGGGTACTTGTGGTGGCACCATTGCTGATGGGCCAATGCCGCAAAGTGTTGTGGGGGGGACAGTATGAGTGGTAGGGACATTTCCCCCATGTATGACAGTATGGGAAATGTAAGTGGATGGTCCACTGCCCCCCTTTGTGGCAGGAGGGGCAGTGTGTGTGGAAGGGCCACTGACCCCGTGTGCTACAAGTGGGCCAGCTTGGCTGGTCATTATAGGTGGTGTAGCTAACTGATGATAGTTTGAATGACTGTGATTGGGCCACTTGTAGGGTTATTGGTGACAGGTTGTGGTGTGGACATGGGTCCACTTGCTAAGGTTATTTTGAAAAATGGATACATGTTGGCATTGGCAATGGGGCTTGATGGTGCAGTATGGAGGTCTGGTTTAGACTGATATGGATCTGAATCTGAATCAGAGGCTGTGTGGCTTTCTGATGGCATGGGACATCACTGAGAACGGCTTCAACAATGTCAGTTGAGTGTTCCGAATGGTGGTGGTTCGCCTCTTAGGCATGAGGAAGAGCGCGGAGGATCAATTGTGTTAGATTTTATGTACGAAACTAGTGGGAATGATGTTTGGACCTTGGTTTCAGTGGATTCCTATTGGCTATAGGTGGTCACTCGGCCACCAAGACTGCTAGAAGATAACACTTGGATTTTTCCTCACAGGTGTTTCTACTCAATCGAAAGGGGTCGTTGCTCGTTTCGCTTGGCAATTCCTCTCAGTGGCCATCTACTTTGGGGTTCCTGTGGTACTCCTCACAATGAGTTTCTAGGAAGATCCCAAGTACTTCTCATAGTTGAAGTAGTTAGGGACTTATGTCCTCAAAGGCTGCAGATTCGTTTGTACTTAGTGTAAATTGATAAATTTTAAGGCTCTCTCAGCGTCATGAGCTGAGTTGGGTTGATTACTTGGTATAGTGTATTTTTTTTTCTATATTTTTGGTATTTGGTAGCTACAAATGGTTTATGAATTCATCATATTATGGTTGTGTATGCAAGCATTGAATAATCATAAATTGTAAACAAATACAGTTTTTAACCCTGAATGTGGATGGCCTAACTAGATGACTACCTCACACTGATATTCCTCTTCAACCAAGAGAAGGTGCTAGGATATCAACACAATGGGAGTAATCCCATCTGTAGATCCACAGGTCACCTCCCGGATGCAAGGTTGGTCATCAGGGAGGACGCTTAGTGCCGTGAGAAGCCCTCCTTCTCTACCCCCTCTACCTTCCAGGTTATTCGGTTTTAATGGTTTGGAAGAATATTCAATGAAGGGCCTAGGTATATACGAGCTTTCCCTTCATCATATCCCAGAATACCCCGAAGGGTGATGACTAGGTAGAGGAGGAAGGGTAAGCAAGATAGTTAATTTTAGGTTGATTTTAGTTAAGCTACATTCATTTGATTAAGCCATTAAAATATGTTTGGAATTTAAAAATTGTTTGTTGATGAAATTATAGGAAATGAAAACAAAAACTGAAATTGACTTACAGTGTTGCACTGACGGTCCCTATAAAATTGGAATTTAAGCTCTCTTTGACAGACCGCACATTTCTGATCAAATCTGGCGAGGGGGCCGCAATATTTTTTTAGGAACAGGCAAGGGGGTCACACAGATTTCACAAACAGTGGCAGTATTTGTTATTGAGTGAAGTCTCACTTTTTAGGGGATTAAGTGCACCCTGGGCATGCCTGTTTGGCCATTGAGTGCACCCTCATCCCCTGTTCAGGCCTGATAAGTGCGACCTTCCCTGGATTTGGTGTTTTTTCAAATCCAGAGTCAGATCCGACCGACAATAACCTGTATTGTGCAAAAACTGAATCATATTTTTCTCGCAAAGGCTTCGGCAGTACTAAGAACTAGAAATAAACTAGATCTAAACTGGATTCGACAAAAAAATTTAAAAACTAGGGAAAAACTTGAAAAACTTGAAATTTTAAAAATTTGGACCAGGGATTCTATGGGATCGACCTGGTATGGTCACCAGTTCTGTAGTAGGGATTTATCCTTTCTACAAGGGTAATAATGGCTCCCTTTTGTCTATAGGACAGAAGGGTAGGTTCCTACGTGTGGAAATGATGTAAAAAATAGACAGAAACGAAATACATAACATAAAGAAGAGAAATATGGAAAACAATGGAGAACCCCTCTGCAAACAAAGGTTAGGGTTCTGCTTCCAATAACCTGCAAACAATTACTAATCTACATTAAACCGAAATACCTGCAAAACAAGTTAGGAAATAAACCTGCAAATGAAACCATGGGTTAGAAAGCAAGGGAACTACTAAGAAAATAAATGAAACAAGAAAACATAGTTATACCTTCTCTTTGGGTCACAATGGCCCACCATGCCCTAGGTTGTGGAAGCACCTCTCTTGGATGGGGGAGCTATGGCTCAATGGAGATGGAGGAGAGGGAGTGTGGGTGGATTGAGAGACAAAGGGTCTCAAGGCATCCATGGGCAGCATAACAGTATGCAAGGGAGAAGTGTTTTGAGAGTAACCCCCAACCCTCCTTTTATAGATTTTTTCTTGGGTTTTAGGGTTTTAAGCCCTTGGTGAGGGCTTTATCCCCTTTTTTCGGCTTTTAGCCCCTTCCGCCCTAACTTTAGCTCCTTTTAGCATTTTATCCCTTTTTTGGGGGCTTTAGCTCCCAGGAGAGTATTTTAGGCTCCTTTTTGGATTTTTTAAGCCCTTTTCTTCGTCCTTAAGCTATTTTGAGGGTGTGGGGATATAATGGAGTGATATGAGGGTCTTGAGATGGTGTCCTTGGGTGGTGTAGGCCATGGGGGATTTTTTGGGTTAATATTGCCAATGCAGGGATCCTCCATAGATAGGGGTAGGAGCATCCATAGATGAAGTGTGCATCTAAATTCAATGCCATAAGTAGGCATCCACTAAAAGATAGCCATGAATAACAATTGCATAACGGAGCATAGATAAGATGAGATTATTTTTTAATATCCATGAATGACCACAAGAATATGTCAATAGAACTCAAAAAGTACAAACTAGAAAAGTATAGAAATAACAACAAAATAGTGTAAATAACATGTTGAGGAGAAACACGACCAAACACACTAATATTAGAAAGACAAAATTATGTAGCTTCTATGCATGACTTTCAAAGGTAAATTTTGCATGAACTCTTCTAGACCTAAGATTCTAAGAATGACACAAGAAATTTATAATGAAAACTTTACTCCAATATTTTCAGCCAACCTCCAATGAAATTAATGCAATTCTAGTGCCTTAGCATCTCAAGGACAAGCCTTCCTAAAATCCAGTAACCAATATTGACAAAAACAAATTCTTCAAAGGAAAAAGGAAGCACTACATTTGGGGTGGGGTCTGGGTGAAGGAGGCACATATGCGCAAACATAAACTATAAAATTTGTATCTGTAGGCAAAAAACATTCCTTGAGTATTTTTAGTCCTCAGTTTCAGAATACCACTGAAAGGGGGAAAGGAACATTTCAAATAAGAGGTAATTGTATTCAACATGCATACAAAGTTGATAGATTTTTTTCTATGATGTAATAAAAACAAAGGAGAAACTCAAAAAGAGATAAGGATCCAGTTCCTCATACTTGTGAAAGAAAAAGCTACACGGAATAGTGAAAGAGATGTACTTGGACAATTTATTGCATGCACAAGATTAACAAGTTGAAATATGATAATCATCATCAACGATTGGTAAACACAAAACTAGTTAGTTAAACAAGAAATTTATTTTACTTACATACTTTCTTGTGTTTCATGAATCAATGTAAACAAATGCATGTTTCTATAATTTAATTTCAGTAGAGCATATTTTCATTTGTTTGAATATATATACTATGTGGAGTTCTTAACTTATACAATGAGTCATATTTGTTGATATATAAGAAATATCACCCCTGTCTGATCAGACTCTTTTGCTATAAGCCTCTCGGAAACCATTGTTGTTGTGACTACACCTTCTATGATACGTGATCCCTAGGACATCCATTTTTGAAAAATTCAGATTGAGGAAGTGAACAAAATTATATCCATAGTGAATAGCCCAAAGTCCAACCTATACAGAAGCCAACAAAGAATGAAACACACTTGATGGGCAAGTTCTTCTCAAGACTTATATTAACCACCACAAATAACACAATGATATGACAATTAAAACAAAAGGTTCATGCGAAACAAAAACAAATATCACAAATCCAAGATCATGTTGAAGCCAACAATTAGAAACATACAAAAAATTCATTTTTTTTCAAGACTTTCTATTTCCAGTAAGAAACTCTAAGTCGTACCAAAAAACCTCCAAAATAAATTGGATTAGCTGGTTTTGTTGGTTCCAGTTCTGGTCCAATAACACTGCTCCTTATTTTGTAAGAGAAATTTTGTCCGAGTCATGTTGCACAAACTACAAAGATTTAAACTAAAGGATAGCTTCAGTTGATTTCACTCTGATTTCATCTTCTACATTGAAATAGCATGTACAATATTGAAACTAAAGGATAGCAATATTATCTTCTGCACTTTTTTGAGAGTGAAATCACAGCATAATTTTTTTGCATGGAAATAGTAATGTGTATGCTTATGTAGAAGAAACTCTGCATGAACTTTGGATTCAAAATTAACTTGTAGCTGGTATATGTGAAAAAACTGAAAAATTTAGATGGAACTTACAACCTAAGACATAGAGAAATACAAATGGTCCATAAGGATATTTTGAGATGCAATCCAATAATGCCCTTCTTTAAAGGTAGATTATGAATTTCATGTCTACCGTCATCACAATTTTAGAATATAGAGGTAGAATTTTGAAATGGAAATATCCATACAGTTATCAATATCTCAGAAGACGGATGTTGAAGTTTGAGATGATAATATTATGGGTTCTAAGGATAACTTCATTTAATGGCAGGGTTTCTTCTGGAAGTTGCAGAGGAATAACATTTAACGAAGTTAATTTCATCGACATTCTATGTTACCCCTTATAGAAAAAGATAGGCATGATGAAAAGAGGTTACCAACAAATAATGACAAAATGTTGATATTTCACTGCACAAATTTTTAATTTATTTGTGGCACTAGTAAAAAAATCTTGATCATAATACAATATTGAACCTAAGCTATGTGTATAAAAAGTTAAACTTCCCAAAAAATCCTTTTTTTGAACATCCTGATATTGAAATAATAGGAGGAAACCTTGGATTATACTTGTTCACTCTATCCTCCTGAGTGTGAACCATGGTGTTTGTCCTTTTCAAGGCCACTTAGACCCAAGCGAATTGTGCCAGTGCTGCTAATGGAGGAGTGTACTATAGATTATGGGGAAATGATGTTTTTTGCAGTCTGATATCAATGAATAACATTATTTAAATAACGCAATTGAAAAGAAGGCTTAAAATTAGAGTTAAACTTCCTAGAAATTTAAGTTGTATGAAGATATCAACATTAAACTTATTGCAGGGAACCTTGGATTGCATTGTATTGTTGAATTTATCCACCTGAGTTTGGACTTTGAACCATGATGGATATTTTCTTTCAAGGATTCTAAAACCCATGCAATTTATGACAATGGTACTATTGAAGGAGTGTTTTGAGATCACGGAAAAACTATTTATTTTGCACTCTAAAATTAATGAATAGATGGTAGGAAGAAGGTACAAAGAGCAGTGAGTTATTTAGGTCTGATATAATTACGTTTTCATGTGTATGTTGTAAAATTTCATATTGCAAATCACTTTAGTACATTTTCCATTGTTGGAAATAATTTTCAAGCTGAGCAAATGAGGGACATATGAAAACCTACACTTAAGTCGATGTTTCTTTTGTGTTTGTTATTGGAGACCATAAAAAATTATGTCAAAATTTAACAAAGATGTCTTGTTAGTAATTGATGATTTTTATATCCATAGCGTTCCTCTCCCTATGGTCACACATATTTGAAGATCCTCAACAATGTATCCAGAATTAGCTATTGGATCGTCTCTAGCAAATGGTAATGCATCCATGGAACTATCAAATTGAGGGTTGCACCTGGCTTCGAAGTACACTTTAATTACTCTACCAAGTATTTTCCACCCCTATATGATCTCCTGTTGGTGATAATAATGCGTGTAATGGCTCAGAAGCTTAAATAGAAGAATTAGAGTGCTCTAATGCAATATATGTTATTAGCTCTGATTGACCATGCTTACGAGTATATACAAATAGATAGAATGTTAACGAATATAAGTTTGAAACCCTAGTATTATAATAAGGAAACCCCCACTATTATAATAAGGTTGGATTCTTCTAAACAAACACATTAATGTTTATAAGAAAAATAGAAATGAGGAAGGTGTAAATTACTTCATCCTAAGGCACCCCGTGGAGCCGTTTAAGAAAATTATTATTAGCCAAAAAGGGTAATGTTTGCAATTTCCCCTTTTGGAAGTATGATCATCCATGTTAGAGTGGAAGCAAAAAAAAATTCAGGTGGGAATCTACGTGCCACAGTTCATTTTGTTTGCATACCTTCAGAAAGACCATATGTAAGCCAAGAAGATTTTGTGGTTTTCCTCCAAACATCATGGAATAAGGCTATTTTGAATCAAAGTTGGATTAATGTGAAAGGACCGTCTTTTTCCTTATAGGAAGTGCTATTTTCATAAAAGAAGGACCAGGGAAGGAAACCTCAGAGGATAAAATCTGTATGCACCATTTTGGAAAGCAGACTCAGTTTGATTCTTTTAACAGGACATAGAGACATTTTTGTTTGGTTATATCTAGTGTCTAAAGATTTATAATATACAACCAGTGGGATGAAAAACACTCATGTGGTCTCCATTTCCTTTGTTGATATGTAGTAGCACTGCATTAACACAGTAAAATAAATTAGTCTTCATGACATAACAACACACAAGTTCATTTGTGAGGAAAAAGCACATAAATTACAACATTCTAGAGGGGACGTTACTCCATGAATGTGGCAGCAAATTCTTCTCTTCATAGCCTCAGATTGATACATAACAATTTAAGTAGCAAAATCCCTTTAAAATGCTTAGATTAAGTTGGTATATACCTGCGACATTATTCCATGATAGTTGTGGGTCTGTATCGAGGGAGATACATAACTCTAGTATTCCAGGAATCACAGATGTTGAGCACACAATAGAATATGAAGAAGAGAATATCTATGCTAGTAAATAAGTTAACATGCATACTATAATGGTCTCATCAAACCAGAAGACACTATTTTTTCAACGTGGCAGAATATAATCCCGCAGTTACCTAAACTAATAAGTTGTGGACCATTGAGAAGAAAGAAGAAGATAAAGAATCACGTAAGTATGTTACCTTGGTAGGGGAAGGAGCGGTGGCACCTGTCATCATTGAGAGCCATAATTTCTATTAAAAGATAGGAATATTTCTTTCAGGAAATCCTACAACTTTAGATTCCTCTAGCCACATAATTCTTCATTATGTCACTACCTTGCCTCAGACCAATACTTAAATAGTAATAGAATAATTCGATGCTTTAGTCCAACAAAGTGAGAAAATAAAGTCATCAATATTGAAACTGCAGTAGTATCTCCAACTGCAAGTCGTAGGATAATGTGGTCGAAAGTTGAAAGGTACCTAAGAATATCTCGTCAAATATCTGCAATGAAGAGATTTTTTTATATTCCCTCCATGCCACATTTTAATATGATTTTTTTTATTAAGGTGCGAGAGATCATGAGAAGTTCACATTCTGATGACTTTCACAGAGAGCTAAAAGCACTAGAAACCGGCAATACCATGGAACTACCATTTGACATATTGTACATTTAATTTTACCAATAGGAGAACCTGTTACCTAATGAAGGAGACTTATGAATAAGGCTCAGTCAAAGAAATGCATACTTAGATTCCCCTATCAACCCCGCAAAGTCTAATTTTAATATGAACAAATATGCAAGTAATATCGAGAGATAAGGATACATCAGTGGCACAGGATATGAATGCGTAGGAATCCTAGAACCTTAGTTCCTTGATAGGGAATAGATTTGGTTGGTAAGAATTTATTAATTAGTCCAATTAAGTGGCCATCCTAGATGAATATAAGTGGGCTCATCCTAGAACTATGCTTGTCATAAAGTAGGTCAACTTAGTTCTGGAATTAGTAATCTATTAACCAATGTCAAGAGGATTTTGCAATCTCAACACAACCCTTCAGGGAACAAGGTTCGATTTGAATTTGGATTCACCATTGACCAGAAGTAATCCATGATACACTTAGCTGTCTAGATTGGAGGGAATGACTAAGCATTTATAGATATCGTCGTAAGAATATTCCTCTATAGAGTTAAAGGAAGTGGACCTATAGAAGCACGAAATAAATGAATTGGATGTAATTGGGATTAACTCCAGAGGAGATTTTTGCTCAAGGCTGGGAAACAATGACCAATATTTAGAGAAACTAAAAGCCTCAAAACCTCAGTTGAAATAAACAATGGAGAAGCATATTGTACACAACAAGTACCTACATACTATAGGGAAGGCAGGGGAGTTCCGCTCTCTTCAACAACAACACTAAAAAATTAATTAATAATTCAAAATACAACCTATAGGAAAGTTGTACTTTGATGGTTGCGACTCACTCGCAGAGCTCACAAACTTAATTTAATTTCTATAGGACCATTGCAGCTTGACTGCTACCTCTACCAGCACTTCCAAGATTGTGTTGCAGCTAGCTATTATAGCCAGCAATACTTTATATGCTTGTTTCAGCTAGCTATGAGTGCTAACGTCACCTACAACACACACACAGCTCACACACAACTCTATTGCAGCTCACTATTTAACACTTATTTGATCACCCATGCGTCCATTAACTTAGTACAAATATTCTACAAACTTAATAAACAACATTCTCATTGAAATAAACTTTGTTTGGATCACTTGTTACTGCACACTAACACAAAAACTAAAACTGATTTTTTCAACTCAAAAATAGAGTAAAAAGAAATTTACACAGAAAAAATCCAGAGTTTCAACTCTATTTCTATTGTGCTATGTTATTCATATTTAGAGTACACAATATGATTTACAATGCAAGTATTTATAGTATTTCTACCTAAGTCGATCATTAACTATTTAACTAGCCTTTTAGAATACAAAATGGAATTATGTTAATGCTTTGTTACAGTCCAACAGGAATAAACATTATGCTGCCTCTTCAAAATTTGGATGTGCATTGATGGATTAATTAAAATGGCTTTTCATATTTAAATAATTTGATTTTTGTCAGGTAGTGAGGCGATGTAGTGGTGTAACATCTCTTCAAAAATTCGGCGATCAAATTTCTCAGCGGTGATGCCTTTTTAGAACTTTGGCAGTTGAAGTCTGAATGGTGTTTCCTCTTCAAAATTGTCAAAGCCAATGGTGGAGTAATTAACCAATTCCAACATTCTCCCCCTTAATTACTACACTCAAAAAACAAAATTTTGTAACACTTGATTTCTGTTACAGCTTACAAACCCCAATTCTTTTCCTCTAAAGCTCAAACAGATCTTTTCCCAATGGTTTTGAAAATACATCTGCAAACTGATTTCCTGATGTGCCAAATTCCACATTGATTTCATTGTTGTTTATCAGTTCACGGATAAAATGATACCGTGTATCAATATGCTTACTTATTTTATGAAAGACGTGATTCTTTGATAGTGCAATAGCTAAGATATTATCACAGAAAATTGGAGTTGGTTCATTTTGTTCACGCTATAATTCAGAAAGAGTTCATCTCATCCATACAGTTTGACATGCTGTTGTTGTTGCTGCAACATACTCTGCCTCAGTAGAGGATAGTGTCACTATGGGTTGCTTCTTTGATTCTGATGCTACTAATCCCGATCCAAAACTAAACACATATCCATATGTGCTCTTTCTATCATCAATAGAACCTACAAAATCACTGTCAATGTATCCAATCAACTTAAAATTTGAATTATATGTATACTGGATACCAAAATTTGTTGTTACGTCAATATATCTTACGATTCTCTTTCCAGCTTGTCAGTGGGTACTCTTTTGTGTTTCCATAAAACTTGAAATAAAACTTACTGCAAACCTTATATCAGGTCTTGTTACAGTTAAGTACATGAGATTTTTGACCAGTCTCTTATACATCGTTGGATCAATTTTTTACCCATCATCTTCCTTACTGAGTTTTGTGCCAGTTGCTATTGGAGTTACAGTTGGCTTGCAATTCAACATTTTGAATCTTTTCAATAAATCATTTGCATATTTAGACTGACATATAAAAATACCATCTTCAAATTCAATTACTTCAATACCAAGGAAATATTTCATCAATCCTAAATCAGTCATCTCAAATTCCATTTTCATGGCTTTCTTGAACTCATCTACAGAAAGATATCCAATGAATATCAAATCATCTACATATAAACAAACAATCAGTATTTTACCTTCTTGATTTACCTTTGTATACAACGTTTGCTCACTTACAGTTCTACTAAATCCTTCTTCATTCAAGTATTCATCAATTTTGTTGTACCAAACTCTGGGTGCCTGCTTCAATCCATACAATGGTTTCTTCAATATGTAGACTTTGTATTCTTGTGCATCAACCTCATATCCCAGAGGTTGTCTCACATAAACCTCTTCTTCTAAAGATCCATTCAAAAATGCATACATTACATCCATTTGATGTACATACACTAGTACAAAATGAGGAATTACCTACTAGGTGACTAAAAACTCTAGTCACCACAATTTTTTCAAGTGATTTACTATTAAATATGAGAAATTTTGATTGAAACAACTATAAATGACTAAAATTAACGACTAATTTAGTCACCAGTTAATGAATATGACTAGATAATAAGTGACAAAGTTAAAAATGACTGACATAAATGACTAATTTAGTCACAACATAAAAAATTACTAGCTAGAAGAATATGAATTAGTCATTTATGTTAGTCATTTTTAATTGTGTCATGGAAAATTGCAAATTTGACAATGAAGTGTAAATTTTATAAATTGCCTACCTAATATTAGTAAAATTGGTGTCATGCACCTCGATTTTCAGAGATCCAACAAAGCATTTGCATGAATTTTCTCTTGACCATCTTCATTCCTGCTGCACCATTGAATTAGCAAACCTGGTTAAGCGTGTTCCAAAGTAATATTAGGTTCCTATGTCATCAATTACGAATTAGGCACTAGAACCAGTACCATATTGATACCTAGCTAGAAGCACCATAGCCCTACATCCCCTCGAGAACCGGTCATTTGAATGCACCTCCTCCACATAGACTTACCAAATGCATCCAATATTGCAAGGCCAAAAAACCATGTCAACTTCAGATTTGTGGGATAAAGGTATCATTTGACCCTTGCTGCCCTGTTTTTGCACTCGATACCCTATTTTTACAAAAGTTAGGCCGGTTTAGGATCTCACACTGACCAGTCAAAGCGCTTCAAAGGTATGGCTCTAGCAACTCTGATCATGTTCATCACTCCAATCAATAACCATATGTTGTTATGTATTTTTAAAGGTTTCAATGCTACCAGAGTTACTTCTTCCACTTTGCATTCACAATTATCACCATCTCCATCCTATGCTCTCATAGCCATATGCATTTTGAGCTCTCAGCCTGGGGAAAGCATGAGAAATCGCATGCAATTCCACTATTTGCAAAGGTCACTGGTTTTTGCACATCGACATTCCTCACACGCTCGAAAGGAAAACTGAAGCAAACATTAGAAGAAGTGATCAAACTTTGTAAGAAGGTTTACTTGTTGCAGATGTCATTGTAAAGGAGGGGTCGAATGATACCTTCAGCCCATAGATCCAAAGTTGACGTGTTTCTTGGCCATGCATTGGATGCATTTGGTAATTCTATGAGTAGGAGTGGCATTTGAACGATTGGTTCTCGAGTGGATGTAGGGTGCTCATCTGTTGTTGTCTCTAGTCGCCATCCTAAAGAGTATTGATCAGATTTTTGTACCGATCAGAGTCTATGATTTGGATGAGAAGTGGCAACGACGACTAGATTTTGGGCCAAATCGTCAACTCCGTAAACTACTTCATTTATAAAACTAAACAACTTATATGATAATTATTATGTCCCTCTCGGCGGATAGTTCCTATCCCTTAAGCTATGAGGTTATAAGCCATATCCCCTACTTCTATTGGGTTGGGTAATAAGTCCTACCCCCTAAGCTAGGTGTCGGGGTTATATCCCCTATCGCTTTTCTCACTACCTCGCTAACCATCCAAGCCATACATCCAAGAAAACCTACCTCCTACTTACTCGCTCTCCCGAACCTACCTTTACTCACATATATAACCAATTAACATAATTTATATAATAAAATAATAAAAGTAAAACAAAAAACAAAAAAAATCTATGTAATTAATATAATAAAATAATTTATATATATATAAAGAAAGAAACAAAAAAAATCTATTTGCATTTTCAGCTCGACCCAACTAGTTAGTGTATCAAACAACTCTCCACCCACCTCTAGGGAAACAACATTCATGGCAGATGGTGTATTTTCTTGAACAACCTGCTCATTCGCTCCAAATAGCCTTTTCGTTTGTAGAATTCCAGTAAGTGGATAAACCATTAAGGTAGAGGTGGTGACTATAATATGCAAATTCCTATACTAGGGGCAAAGCCAAGTACAAATCCACCACCATCAATAGAAAAGGAACCACCACTAGCATTGGCGGTCATCTAAGGGCTTTGATGAGTTCAACAAAGGGAATATAGGGACCTGAGGTAATAATAAGCTTATGCCGGGTGAAGCAACTGGTGAATTGCCCTGAATAAGGCCAATCCAAACATAATTTTGACTCAGACAAACCAAGCATAATTTGGTAAGGTAACATAACTTGGAATCTTAAAAAGAAAGAAGAGCCCCACTTGCTTCCATAACCCTACCCCCAATTTATAGATATCATTTTCCAATATAGGGAGGGTGCCAAACATAGGAGGGTTTAGGGTTTGGTGGGTTATGGATATGGATATTGGTAATTTACCCATTGAGAGATTCAGATAACTTAATTGCCATTTTGATTTTTAATTGCCATAGCTGCCATGGATAAAACAAAATTGGAGGGAACTTGGAGGCTCTTGAAGAGGCGGGCCATGAATTATGCACCTATGACATCAACATCACCTTCTTTGCTTACAAAATCCCTTGTAAGTTTATTGATTTACTATGAATTGATAAATTTTTACTGGTTCTAATAGTTAATTTTGGATAAAAAACCATATGTGTTGTGTTGGTGGATAGCTGCGCCAATAATTTTTTATGTTGTTGCTTATTCCTTTTTGCACTATCCCTCTTGTGGATTATGCCCACATCCTATTTGAATTGATAAATTTTTACTGGTTATAATAGTGAATTTTGGATAACAAACCATATGTGTTGTGTCATTCGATAGCTGCGCCAATAATTTTTTATGTTGTTGCTTATTCCTTTTTGCACTATCCCTCTTGTGGATTATGCCTGTAGCCTATCTATAATGAACAATAGCCTGGAGGGTTCTCGTTACATGCAATAAATATACCTCAAGGGCATTTTATACATGTCGGTTCTTCTAACGTTTGTTATGTTGAATACTCTTTGAACGTGCCTTGTCTTCTATCATCGATACTTTTTCTAGATATTTTATGATGTAGTAGCCTCTCCTTTGATGTGTCCACCAATGTGAAATTTCAGCACGATGGTCTAAATGTGTCTCGACAATATAGTTGGTCTATATAGGTTAACTATTGCCAGTAGAGCACGATGGTCTATATGTGTCTTGACAATATAGTTGGCTCAGGATTATCTACAGAGATGCATGTGGAAATCCCAAAAAACTCTTCACAAATGCATTCTCTTTGACCAACGAGCTCACAAATGGACAAATCATTGAAAGAATAACACACCTAGCAATCCATAGTGAATCTCCCTCTCTCCAGTATCTTAAAATGTAGATGAAAAAAGTGGTAACTCTTTTTTGGTGGTTGTTGCAATGGTGGATTAAAGTTGATACTGGAAAATAGCTCTCTTTTGATGGTTGAGACAACAACAAACTATTTGGAAGGGTGTGGCAGCAAAATCCCTAAAGGGCATGACCCACGAATTTTCCATATTTTTCCCACAATTAGATAATGACACGTTTTTCCAATAGTTCATTGGGTAATTCAACTTTCCAGAATTTCATTTTTTATACACAGTGAACTTCTTCATTATTGGAAGCAGAGTAATCTTCATAGATTCTCTAATTTTCTATGATCTTGCTTTTTAACTTCAAGTAGTGTTCATATTCTTCTCAAAAAATATCTTTTGTAATTCCCTTTTCTGAATTCTATATTTTTTTAATTGGCAGCAGCATGATTTTTTTCTTCAATAGAATTTCTTAACTTCAAATGCCTAAAAAACCAATTGTTGTAAAAGACCTGGAATTACAAAAACTCTGAAAATTGCATGTGGCCAAAAGCCCCCAATTTTGTTGCCAAGGATCACAAAATTTTGACCAAAGGCCAAGTGGAATGACCCCACAATAGCAGCTCAAGTTGGGCACCAATACCAATGTAATGAAAAATAGTTCATATACAAGAAAATATCCAACATAAGGACAACAACTTGAAATCCATATAGGATAAATAATTATATAACTAATAAATAGACACTAAACAAATGAATGAGTTGCTACAATGAGCCCTGTGGTAGTATTGAGTAGTCATGAAGGTAAAGGGTTGTGTCCTTTAGATATTATTATTACTATTTATGTATTTTATATTCATTACAAAGTCCTGGACCCTAGTCCCACCAAATCATCCATCTAATTTCAAAGTGGAAGACAACTTATATTTGAATAACTACAGTAGCATCATGATTGGGCATGCCTTTGCTAAACTCTATGCCACAGGGCAACCACTCTCTCTTTCCAATGAGCTCAAGTGGAGAATTCTCAACTTTTAAATATAGGGAATCCAAGTTTCCAACCTAGGTACCAAACCACTAATCATATATTTATGCTCCGAGCCATTATTGAGGAGGCACATCATCCCTCTTTGAAATCCTTATGCTACTTTATAAACTTTCGTATGGAATTTGACTTGGTCATGAGAGGAACCATTTCAAATATTGTGGGAATTGACATTTCTAAGACTCTTAATAGCCATCATGAGACTATATGAATTTATTCTTAGGCATCTTTGCATAGTGCATGGCCTTTCTCATTTCATCATGAGCACTATCAAGGTCATAGAATAATTCCTCTCTCTTAGAGTTTGTTTGGGATCTATATTGATGAGATTGACTCGTTTCTTATAGAGCTATCCGGGAGAGCAATGGATTTCTTCTTCATCATGTGTTGATCTCTTTTTATTTGTTCATCATATGATCTTCCTAGATTCCTCACCCAAGACACTACAAACTTAGAAAGACAATTCAATGCCCCCTCACTATTTTGCTATCTTGGGCCACTAACAATTAACATTGGTAAAAAAAAGGTACAGATCTTGTATGCATCACAAAGGACCCTTTCTTTGTATCAATTCGAATTTGAAGGGGAATAGAATGAGGTCACCACAACACACCTACTTGGGGGTTTCATTTGTGGGACCTTAGCTTAAGACATGCTTTATAACCATAACTCAACATGGGCTATGTTTTTGTTTCCCTTCTAAAGATTTGGTGCTTCCAGAGTCAATTCCAAGACACAACATTGGGATACGATTAGTAGACTTACGGTCCTTTATGATTCATAGGTATGGGGACCCATCTTTCTTCATTCCAACTAGGCTCAAACAAAGAGAGTGCAAACTCTTATGCTACAACGCGTCATTTGGTGCAAGTAAACAGTCCTCCAATGCATCATCCAGGTAGAGTTCAAAACAGATCCTTTGCACCTAGAGGCCATTTTTAAAATAGTCTCCTTCCTTCATATAGTTTGGAGTTTAATCAATTCAACCTCAAAGAGGATTCATGAATACCTCTATCTTTCTCGTTGCTCCTCAGAGTCCCTTGCCTCTACTAGCCCATTTAAACAAGGTTGATGCTCATTTTCGATGAAATCTAAGCTGCTTCAGTCAATGGCCATCGCTCCTAAAAACCTCTCTCATTCAGGTAATCTCTAGAAGCATTAGGATACATCCTATCCATTAAGTAAGACATGAACAAGGTTATCCGTGAGGACATCTACCAACGATATATATAGGTTACCTGGAATTTTCCTCCAAAGGGGCTCAACCCTAAAATGGCCTTCTATCAAGAGCAGTTAATATAGTTTCAATATGGCCTCATTATTCAACCCACATACATGCACTGACACTAAATGCATGCCCTCAAGATCTCCCTTGGAAATTTCAGAGTGGGTGCACATTGACTCTAGTTTGAATCAAACCTTCATCTTCTATGACCCTACCTGATGTGTGTGCTTTGACACCTACAAGACACATATTTGTAGATCACCTTGTCTTTAGACACCTCATTTATGAATATATCCAAGTGAGGTTATTTTTTCTTTACCATGGTTCAAATGGGTCCATCTCCACATTCTTTTAGTAACCAAATAAGAGGTATCTAGCTCTTTTATGAGGGAGGTTCTTAGTTTTAAATTGCAGACCCTTAATGGCTCTCCCCATCCCAACTCTTTCAAGAGGATGACTTCCTTTTTTCCTCTTATCCAACCTACTCAAGGAAGGAAACTATAGCAAGAGACTCACTTCTCCACCTATCAAATTGGTGATGACCCAAGCCTCCTTCCAATCCTCTCCTATCCATTGGGGAACGCATTTGAGAGACCCTTGAGCTCTCGTCCTAAATCAAAATTCAAATAGAAAGTCACTAATTCATAGGTGTAACAAGTGGCAAGAGTACGGGGGTTCTTCATGTTGATGAACACCTCAGGCTCTCACCTAGGATTGTGTTGCAAGGCACCCTATGTCATGGTTATTCTCTAGATGAGACCTTATCAAATAGTGTATCAAGGAGTTTATAGTGATTGAATACTTGGAGGAGGACAGCCCCCTCCATTGTCTTCCAACCTCAACCTCCAACTCTAATTCCACCTAACATTCTCCACTGATTGGTGTTTTTGGTATCATACTCATATCATTTATTTCCCTTACACATTATACATTATATCTTTGCTTAATGTTGCTAGATTAGATTTATGAGATGCTATGACGCTTTGACTTTGTCCCATTGCATACTTTTGTGGTCATTTGTTAGACACAACTAAAACTATCTTATCTTACCTTTTCCTCCAAGATGCCCTCTTTTAATTTAACTTGATATTATTTTTAAGCAATTTGGGAGGGGTTGGAATTTAAAAAAAAAAAATTGTTATAGTAAGAGATAATAGAGGAACTTGTCTCAAATACATACTTTTTAATTTATAATTTTGACAGAACATGGATACCGCCTTGCCATCCACTATGGGTATTAAATGGTTTCCCAATATCCTTGTTGTGTGGAAAATCCCAAGAGCACCCACTTCTACAAGCGGATTTTGTCCCAAGCAATGCCCAAATCCTCCCCAATAAAAGGGGATGGGTAGGGATGTGTTCTCCTTGTCCTATTGTCCCAATCACATATGGGACTTGAGGGCACATCCCTCAACACCAAGAACATATCCCTATATAATATTGTAACAATGTCAAAGACTTTTTTTTATAACAGGTTATTCAAATCCTCTGTAGCTAAAATAACTAATTTAAATATAGTTTAAGAGTATTGGAATATCGTACCTTCTTGTCGTGTGGGGACATCTTATTCTAGCACAACTAATCAGTTTCCCATAGTAGATTTTCAAAGACGTTTACAACCTGTTGACAGGCGTATTTGACTAAGCCCGCAACGGGGGAAGACAACCCAGACTAGGATCCTTAGATCAGGCTCCAAGCTGTTTGGGATGGTTGTTCCCGATAGGTTTAAAGGCTTTGTAAGCCTGGAAATTTAAAAGTATAAAGGTTAAAATTAATGCTACTGATTGTTATTCGGTCCTACACTTATGATTACCAAGGTTAATTCATGTTATATATTACAGGATGACAAACTGTTATATTTAACCTACTTAAAGCAGTTAATTATAAACACAAGAATAGAAAGATACAAATTAACAGAGTTAATGTCCCATAGAGATGTATAATATACACAGTGTACAATAATTACAACAGAAATAATCTGAATATTGGTAATTCCTATAAAAGGATCTGATTCAAATAGATTTTTCAAATAGTATAATCAATAAAAACTTAAACGCATATTATCTTAATCTACACTCTATCCTGATCAGGAGCGATGGAAAATTTAACCTGTAATCGATTTATGCTGATAAGAACACTACATGCAAACATTTGATAATATTTAAAGAAATTTAAATATTAACAAAACCATACAGAAATCGTTTCATATTATATAACAACGATATCAATCATTAATTACAGAACATGACATATCAACAAGATCGGAAACAGTGACAGTCGATACTTGTAAATAATATTTGCACAATTCTTCAAAGAAATGATCACAAACATTTATAATATAGAAAAATGAGTGACAAAACCAACAGATATTATAAATCATATGTAAAGTGTAAAAACTGTATATATGTATTAAACATCACCAGTCCAAACGCTGTAGCTACTGACAGTTAACTATCTTGAGTCACAGATAGATCAAACAACGGTCTTGTCCTCCCTTCCCAAACTATCGACCCCTATTCTCATCAACTTTCAAACCTTAAATACATGTTCTTTTAAAAAATAAACATCCCTAAAAGCTCGAGATAGCCTAGATCGAATCCAACTAATTTTCCACTAAAAATGACAAGTAGAACATGTCATTTTTCAATACAAGTAAAACACCATGAAAAGATAACGATTCGATCCATGAAAATCGAAACTCCAACAATAAAACAACACATGGAAAGTCTAGTAATTGATCTGTTCCGATCGATGTGGAATGTCATCCAAAAACAGCCATCAAAACCTGGGCGTAAACAGCAACCATATCGCCTGCAGTAAATATTATAAAATCAAAACACAATATAAATCAAATATCAAATGCTATAAAATAACAGAAATAAAACGTGTAATTACATGTACAGAGATACCTTAATCGCAAACCCATCAAAACTTCCAAACTAGAAACTGACAACAAAAGACACTACAAATTTACGGGCGCATTGAACACTTGAATATTCACCCCACTTGAATGACTCGGCGAGGGAGCTGTGAACTGCATGAGTGCAATCTGAGCGTTAATATCACGAACCTTTTCTTCATTCTTGTCATTTTCATCCTGAAGTTTGAGAACTCTCCTGATCAACTTATTCTTATGATTTCTCAATCGGAGGAGCTGTTGATCATTCACATCGACTTTCACCTTTAACTCCACATTATCCGCTTTCATTAAATCCCGACTTGCTACTATTTCTTTCATTCTGTCCTCCATTCGGTGAACCTTGTCTAAAAGGAAATTAATGAACAAAGGATGCATCATACCATCAAAACAATAAGACCCAGGTGAACCTGAGTCTACATGCTTCTCCTTAGTTGTATGACCAATGACGGGATCTACCCAAACCGCTTTATCCACTGCAGGAGGGTTATTATGGTAAAATTTGACATCGAATTCACACTCGACAGACTGAACATTCACAGGCAGAGAAGGATTTTTGGGTTCATCATCAATCACCACAGTCTCAATACGAGAACTATCAAACACGGGGGTTTTGACAGAGTTGCCTTTAGCCATGCTCCTGGTGAATCTAGCTGCTAACTTAGCCTTTGGTCTATCTCATCCGCGACCGCGAATCTTATCTGTATTATTTGGTGGGGTTATTGGTGACAGAGATGAAGCTGTCCTTATACGCTTAGAAACTAGAGGTGTATGAGCACCTTTCACCGGTTTATCCATGGAGTCTTTGCAGGTTTCAGGACTTATACGACCCGGGCTTAGCAGAGATTTACGCAGAGAAGGGACTAGGACTGAACTCGAATCTCTGTGCTTGTTACAATCATCAGGATTATCAAACATGCAGTGACGAAATGAGGAAAAACCATTGGATTCTACAAATTCCTCCCATGACCGACCCAACTTCAACAACTCACTATCAATCAACATGCGAACCAAGCCATGACGAAAGAGGCTGTGACTGACATGTTTAGGGCCTTTTTTAATTGCATTAGACATATTGAATAGGCTATGAAAAGGATAATAAGGCAAATTTAACGGAAACCCTATAAAAACAGACATAAGCCGGAGGTGATATACATACGCTGACGATAACCGGCCTTCACAGGTCAAGTAACGGTGAATCAAATCAAGGACATGACGCCATTCTTTCTTGAAATACTTACAGGCCACTCCAGTTCGAAAAGAGACTTCCTGAGCAGGGTTTTTAAGTAACTGCCGTCATTCTGTTATATTCATCTTCTGGTATTTGAACCATCTCTGACCGGTCAGGGACAAACCTGTTGCGGCCGCTATTGACCGTTCATCAACCCGAAACCAAAGATCACCAACTTCTGCTTGAAAATCAACCAGGGAGAGAGCAAAAACCCTAGTAACTTCAGGGTTCGAGTCAGAGAATTTCTTCAAGAATGGCATCCACCCTATATCCTCGACCTTTACTGCGAGCTCAGAGTCCGAATTTAACAAGGTCATTTTGCAGGGTTCATCCCTTACTATAGGTGCCATCACTGGCTGAGTCCAGGTGCGTAACCGCATGTAAAATAGGTACCATAGCTCGGCAAGAGACAGAACATGAGATCGTGAGCAATTGGAATGAAGGCTAAGCAAAACCAGGTGATGAACAGGATAAGCCATGCATAAACGCATACTATACCCCTGCGGATTTGGCATGAACGAAGACATCGGCACTCGGAGCGGTAATCGATTGATGACACAAATGATGGTCGAAGACCCTAGAGAACTGATATTATCATGATTTACCCTGAATTGAATGATAGGAGGCCCCTCATTGTACGTAGAACAGGTGTTCCATTGACAAGCATCCACGACGGGGGATATGTACCAAGACTTAAATGTGACGGACAGGTCAAGTACCAGCGTCATGATAGCATACTAGCTTCGCAATAGGTGAATCAGGATAGAGGCTGTGACATAAATCAACTCGACAATAACCATAATACATGCACCCCTACCATGGATTCGACCTACCTTTTAAAGGTGGCGAACAATAAAATATAATCACAAACCATGCAATCGAAATTGAGCCTTGAAATTATTAATTCTTGCACATGATCTAGGAACTAAGATTCAATCTCATCAAAGAATTATTAACAATTACTCATGAATTAGCAATAACTGGAATACCCAAT
>LPNX010071335.1:132501-144627 GCA_001517045.1 Pseudotsuga menziesii | reverse complement strand
TGCAATTCCAGAGCTCTTCGCTCAACACTAATGCTAGGATGTACTTGTATGATACACCTAGGGATACAATGGCCAAGGATCCGATGCTCCAGAGCTTATGCTCAAAATCAACATGGAAGGCTCTAGGGTTTATTCCCAACACTTCCAATTATATTTTCATGTGTTCTAGAGCTTCTCACTCAACACAAATGTAAGTACTCATGTTCTCCAAAGCTTCTTTCTCAACTCAAAATATTAATTAACCATGTGCTCCATAGCTCCTCACTCAACACAAAACATTAATTACCCATGTGCTCGAGAGCTCCTCGCTCAACACAAAACATCTCATCAATCATGTGCTTCAGGGTCCACGCCCAACACAAACAAGCATATATATATCATCAATAATTGGCTTACGCCCAATATATAAAACAAATCATCTTGTTCATATGTAGTGGGGTCTTCAACCTAGTATATCAAAATAAAATATCAAGATAACATAATAATCAATAGGCTCATGCCTATAAGTGTTAGGTCCAAAATTCACGATATTACATTTTTCATCAAGCCCGGGACTTGCATTTACTATGTATGAATCTTTTGTTTTGGTCTAAAGTGGTTTGGAGTGGAAATGGGGTTAGAACTAGCTTGATAAACCTAGTGTAGGAAGGAACCTCACAGATAGATCTAGAGGGGCTGGTTTTCTTCTTTGCACATGCCCTGAATAGCACTGGAATGGAAGGCATACCCTGAGGGACTGTGTAGAATAGAATGGGATTCTTCCTTGTGTTGGGTGTGTATATGGTTTAAGAGTCAAACTCGATGTTGTCCAGGTGTCCATAGCTTTGTGGTTGAGCTCACTAACTTAGCAGTTCAACCTTTCCAACTCCTTAGCATCCTGATAAACCCAAATTTAGTTTGGATTGGATGAATTTTGACATATCCTTGGCTATGTGTGAGTCTTCTAGTGTTCCCTTATTCCTTGTGGGAATCATGCCCAACTCAGGGGTGGCATCACTACTGAGAGATTGATGAGTACACTGCCCTATGGATGGGTGGAATGTTACAGCGACATAACTGGTTGCCGGACAAGCTTCTTTCAAGATAAGTATCTCTTGTGTTAATCTCTACATTTGTATTTTCTTAATGAAATATGATGAACATGTTTAATGTGTTGAATGCTTGAATAAATTTGGATTCCCTTGTATATTTCATTATGCATCTGTATATGTTGTTAGTTCAATGCATGTTTTATTATGTTATGGGGCTTAGATTGTCTCGATTGATAGTAGCATAGTCGCCTCCTCTCTCTCTCTCAGGTAGAGGGGTGGGGCCGTGACAATCTCTAGCAATTATTCTTAAGATCCTAACACCTCCTATGGATGATCACTAGCAACACGTTGCCTATGCCTAGGACTTAATATCATAGAGTGCTCAATAGAGTCTAACACCTCACAAGGGTGTTCCCTGGAAACTCTGTACTAACTTATCAAAAAATTTAGAGCCTAACACCTTTCCAGGGTGCTCCATAACAACTCTACTTAATTAATATTTTGTTGTTAACCATTTCAATATTTCAGTTTTGTTTATTCTTAAGATTAAGTCTCAGTTTCCAAGTCACATTACATCTTCTAATTATGCATAATAATACTAAATACTTTAGATGCTCTAGAGCCCATCAAGCTCAACACAAAACAAATTTTATACTTCATTTTCATTAATTAATTTTCTTCAGTGTACAAAAGTTTATTATCGGTTTAAGAGCCTTATAACCCTGGGCATGCCCCATGGTCAGCTCAAAAGTGTCACGGCTCTTATTTAATTAGACATAATGACATATATTTAGAAACATTGAATGCATGAAATATCATAATCGTTATTGAACATATCTATGTTCCAGATCCTACCAACTCCACATCAACCAAAATTTTAATAATTTTGAACATTTCTAATATTCTTGAGCCCACTCGCTCAGTACCATATTCCATGGTAACTTAGAAATCCTAATGTTCCAGAGCTTACCTGCTCAACATCAAAACATGTTTGTCTAAGGCTTTGAAGACTTTAATTAACAACATTATACTTCAATATGTTTAAACAACACTTTATCACTTGTCATACTTTGATACTTCTAGTATGTACCCATGTACTAAATCATTTCAAACAAATTCTATGATTTAGTTTCCTTATCACAGATAGATTGTTTGCAAAACTGATAATCCTCATAATAATACAAGTACCATACTCAAGTACTACAATATAACTTTTCCAAAACTTCTTACAAAGTACACTCTCGGCATATCAAGGTATCTAAAATATGGTTTACTATAAATGTAATTGATTAATTTATGATAACATCTTGCTAACCTTCCATGATAATATAAAAATCATATAGATTGTATATCTTACCTTTTTTCATCAATGGATTTCTATTCCGCTTTCAACTTACTAACTTCTCATTTGACTATCCTTCTTGAAACTATGCACACCTCCATTATTTGCTCACAACTTATTTCCAAAAATAAATTGCATCATAATCTCATAAAGCAAATTATATGATAACAAGTTCCTATCCAAATGCTCATGAAATCAAATCCATGTCCTTATAGTCTAACTTGTCATGTTGACAGTTCTATTTTAATTACTTCTACTTGCATATGTTATTCATTATCTTCCTCTCAACATTTACCTTACTTGTCGTAATATTGAATACCTATGAAACTTGGTTAAGCAATTACCAACTTATATACAACATTTCATTCTTCAAGCATATATTTTTGCAGTTCAATTTATGCACTAACTTCAGGAATTCAAGCACATGACTCTAAGTGAACCAGTTTATTCCCATTAATGATTTAAACAATAACATTGTTATAACATGCATATCAATAATTAAACATAAGTTCTTGTATTCAAATAACAAATTATTCACATGGGTCACACATACGTGTATGTAGGCGAGTCCATTAGGTCCAAGTGTTGTGAACCTACTCTGATACCATTTGTAACAAACCTGATTTCCATATGGTATTTATCTTAGAAAGGTGAGGTATTTTTTGTTTTAAAGAATAATAAACATGATAAATAAGATACGTTCTTTCCTCTCAATAAAGGAATATTTTTATTCACCCTTAATCCTTTTCTAGTACAACGATGAAACACATTCTAGTATCTAACACTTACATCAATACATATAACTATTTACTCCTACATTTACAAACCATACATCCCAATAAGTACTTTTCACATAAACGACCTTAAGCATAACTCTTTCAACTTATGAAAGGTACATCACATAATACTTTTATCTAAACATTTATATATCAAACTTCCATAATTAAAATATGAATTACTTATACTAAGCAAGAGTGACACTTGTAACTCCTTTAGCTCGCACGGGTGTGGCTCATTAGCGCTTCTGTTGTTATGAAGTCACTTGTTGTAAATTGGAGGTCACGAGATCAATCCCACCTGGGTTTACATGTGTCCCATGTCTTGCGGCGGGTGTGGGGCATCTAGAGTTATTATGGTAGCGTGAATAGATCCCTGGACCCTGTGTCACGCGAGTACCAGCTCGGCCCTAGTTGCCGATTCCCCTGGTAAAAAAAAACACTTATAACTACTTCAATTATTTTAAGTGGAGGAATTCATTTCATATATCCACCTTAACAAATTCACTAAATGAAACACACGATTAAAATAGTTTTATGTAGACCATTGAATTGTCATTTTACCCCAACGAAGTATTTACATCTTCGGTAAACTTGACAAATTAAAGGCGACTGAGACTTTCCTCCCTACCTTAGGCTCTCTATTCAAGGCCACCCCCGAGCTTGGCATGAATCCACTAAGATAAGGTGTAATGAGTTATTGCTACAACATGGGATTAGACTCCTAACCATTTTTAATAACAAGACCAAGTTTCTCCTTTTTTTTTCTTTTTTTCTTTTTTATAGTAAAATTCAAAGTTGTGTTTCAAATACATTTATAATAATGATAAATTCACATGAATCATAGCTCATGGTTTACCTTCCCATAATAATGCCATCCTATATATATATACTTTTACTTTATTCCTAGAATATTTCACCTTTATAATAAACTTTTTTTTCACGTTTCTAATAAACTTTTTGTTTATTACGAATCAACTTTATTTCACCCTTTTTAATAAACTTTATGTTCATTACCAAGGAAAGATATCATCCATTAAATGCACTTAAAGTGTATCAAGAACACCATATAGCTATATACACTTGTTCATTACAAACACAGTATACTACATTTTAACGAACTGGTCAAGGATCTCACCTTTGACCTTTTTCATTGGCATAGGTTTTGGTTTTAAACAAACTCAAGTTTGAGTTTACTCCTTCAAGAGAATCAAAATACTCTCCTATTAGTTTCACGCAACTAAGGATATTCTAACTCTATGGAAGACAGACTTTATGGAAAAAGAGTTATGATTATGTTTAGAGAGTTATTTCTCTTTGTACAAGTAGAGTAAGAGTTAGGAGTAAAGTGTTATTGGAAGTGGCTCTTTTTAGAGATACCTATTCCTTCAACCGACAACCAGTAAAAGATATGGCCCATCATCATTTTACGTTGAATATGTAATTGCTATCTAGATGAAAGAACGGGGAAAGGAACTCGAAGCAGCACGCATTTAGGAAGTAGATGTGGCATTTACGATGATGAGGTGGATGGTGAAATGACATCAATGAAGCCAGCTGGTTGACAAATCACCTATTGTCTGAAGGAGTCAAATCTCTCTTTTATCTTAGGGTTTAAAATATTTTCATCAAAAATAAAAGACACCTATATAAGTTGCAGTAGTTATCAAATTGTTTGGGCTCCCTTTTGATAGCGATAACCTTGTATGACTTGGGTTCTCTTTTTTTTTATAAATAAACTCAACATAAATAAAAACATATATAATTTGCAGTAATTAAAGACCCAAGTGCTTAACTCTTCTTTTAAAAAATGTTTTAGAGTGCTTAACTCTTCTTTTAAAAAAAGCTTTAAAGTGCTTAACCAAAGTTTTAATGCATAAAGTAACTAACAAAACTAGAATGGTGGCAATAATAATTTCCAACCATTAACGTGTAAACATCATTCCCCTCCATTAGTAATAAGTTAAAATATTAATAAGGTAAAATATTGTATTATGTAAAAGTGATTTCTTCCACATAGTTATATATGTATTTTATGGATCCTTTCTACTCATGTGTATGCACATCATTATCTATAATTACCTTTCTACACATGTGTATGCACATCATTATCTCTAATTACTTTTAATTATTAATGTCTTAATTTGCCATAAAATTATAATTATAGTAATATTTAGTATTGATTACTTTGTTAATCCATAACTTATTGGAGCTTATAACTCGTCCTATGGAAATTAGCTATTGATTTGGGTTAGGAAGCCACCTAAACATTTTAGGTTATCAAGTAAACATTAACAATCAACTCTTATTTAGTTGTTGTAAAACTAAGATGCATCATCTAAAACATAGATCCTCATGGCTTCCCACCCATTCTCCCTCTCCCTAATGGATTCATGCCCCAATTAGTTGAGTCCAACCAAACCCTCAGTCTCCTAAATCTACCAAAACAACTCAGGAAATTAACATAACATTACTTACAGTTCTTTTACCGAGGTTAAGTTTTTCACTCAAAAAGTCGCACCTTTACATTTACCTTGCATTTTTTCTTATTAAAGAATAGAAACACCAAAGAAGATGGATGTTAGAACAACCATTTAGCATCCAAAAAATCAATATAAAACCAAAATTAAATAAAGTATAAGGTGATTGCAAATAGATATGTAAAAATGGTGAATTGGTATCAACCTTAAACTAATAAAGGAAATATATATATATAAAAGTAAATAATAAAAATAATAATTATAATAATATAAATCATTACAATTTTTAATTTTTACATAAATTTATGTAAGTTACTACATTATTTTTTGTTAATAAATTTAATTTATATTTATATATTAAATTTAGTTTATTAAAATTACATATGTAAGGCATAAATCTAAATGGAAATCATAACGAAGTGTTAAGTTTATTAGTAGAGTATATAAATGGAAATAATACAACGAAGTGTTAAGTTTATTGATGATGATGATGATGGTTAACGAAACTTTGGTCTATCAGACCTAAAGAAATGAATTAATTAGTTTTTTTCAAATTGTATTCATATGCTCAAAGAGCCTAGAGAGAAGCGTCCCAGGCTCACTATCATTTTGGCGTGTTAAAAGGCAAGGAAGGTCTGTATTGCAACAAAGATTATGAAATTGAGATCTAATGTGGGTGTACACAGGGAACTCTAAGAGGAATTGATTTTCATCTTCAATGTTACTATTCTCACAGAGATGGAAGATCCTTTCCACCCATGGTGTTCTATGAACTATCCAATGACCCGTTTCACTACGGAGCTCATGAGAGTTCGTTCTTATCTTGGCTATATTAATTTTTTTCTTTGAACTCGTTAAAAAAAAGAGATACTTTGGATCTTCTAGAGTATGGTTGAGAACCTCCTTACAGTATCTTAATTTTCTTTTAGGCTCTAAATATTTTTCACACCATAATTTCTCTTTAAAGTTAGAAGTAACAATATTTTTAATGTTATTAATATTTTGCAATGCAACATTTTCGTCGATCTCCCAATGGTTTAACGAGGCCTTGGTATTTTTCTACCAACCTTGGTTGAGCCTTAGGTGGTTTTGGATGGAATTAAAATCTAGCTTAGGAAGTTTATGGTCTCCCATGTTATTGATTTTGTGCTTGTACAACAAGAGCCTAGTCATAGGTAAACTCTCGATAGGGGAAAGACCCACTTCTATAAGGAGAATAGGATATGATGTATTGCTTTTAATTTTGAGGTTATAGGTTATAAAACGCTTTTGGATTTGCTCAATATTTCTCCAGGATTCTCTACAGATGTTGCAACCCCAAACCTCACATCCATACAAGATAACACGAGTGACTAAAGTGTCAAAGAGGAGCTTCTTTTTATCCCTCATCACAAAGTTTTCTACTTTACAATTATTTTCAAGACCAAAATAAGTTTTCCACCCTTAATTAATCCTTTTCTCAATGCTATAGTTCCAGTTGAGCTTGTGATGAATATCAAGTCCTAGGTATTTGTAAAAAGACACTTCCTCCAAGTTTCTATTTTCATAAACAAAATTAGCATAAGTCTCCTTCTTGGATTTGATAATCATAACTTTTGTTTTGTTAGTGTTGACAGTCATACCCATGGTAGAGCAGAAATACTTAATAAGTCGTAGTTTCTTATCAAGATTATATGGAAACCTTGCCAGAAGAATAATATCGTCAGCAGAGAGAAGAAGAATGATGACTATTCCATCTAAGAACGTGTTAGCATAGATTGTTTCTTCTAAACAACCTTCTAGCTTATCGATGGAAATGCCAAATAGGGTAGGGAAGAGAGGGCATTTTTGTTTAACTACGATATCACACTGAATATCTTTTGACCACCCCTCGTTGCTCTTAAAATTGGAAATTACACTCGCGTATAACCTTAACGCGGAATATCTCAAATCGAAAGGAACCTTTAGCTCTTCTAATTTATTCCATAGGTTATTTCTAGGTACATTATCAAAATCCTTTCTAAAGTCCACAAAGAAACAAAAGATATTGGATTTATCATTACGACACTCCTCCACAATGATATAAGCGTAACGAGGTGGTCCGTTGTTGAGTGTTTCCTTCTAAAACCCACTTGGACTTTATCCCTCTTACCTTCACTTTCAAGCCATATGCTCATCTCCTTTTCCAAAATAATACCATATAACTTGGCTAAGAGGGGGCTGATCATAATTGCCCAATAATTAGAGGGTTTTTTTTTTAAATAAGGATAATGAGGCTCTCATTCCAAGGTTTAGGGAACCTTTGCTTGACTTCTTGATTGAATAGCTTATGGATGTGAGGGATGAGGACATGACCTCCAATTTTTAAGGTTTATGCCTGGTCACCTTCAATGTCTTTAGATTTTCCATTTGCGAGATGCTTAACCCAAAAATCTATGTCTTCTAATGAGAAAACTTCTTCCGTTGTGAGTAGGGTTTCAAAGTTGTCAATGACATTCGGGTATTCATATATCTTTTTAAGATAGGAATTCCAACCGTGTAAATCAATTCTATTATTATCTTTAGCTTTTCTAGTTAGAATCTGTCGCCAGAATTTCTTAAGAGCCACCTTAGAGAGGTGTAAGAGATTTTCTTTTCTTTTATGAATATATTTCATTTTTTCCTTTTAGTTAGGTCTTTTTATATTTTTATCTAGTCAATTTTAAGAGACTCATCAAGAGATTTCTTAATTTATCTCCTCGCACTTTTACAATCCTTATCATACCAAGGGTTGTTTTTCTATTTCTTTTATTACTTCAAACTTCAATTGAGAACTTGTTAATAGAATATGAGAGGGTTTTAGTAAAATTATGATAGAGGTCTTCTATGTTGTCTATACTTGATAAAGGAAGCAAATTATTTTTTAAATCATTTAGAAAAATATCATTTTTATTTCTATCAAAGATCAAGTTCTTTTGGCTATAAGGATTTCTTCTATGGGATCTATATGCATGAAAAAATTGAGAGTTACAATTAAATCTCTATGATCTGAGTCAGGATAGTGATCCTTTAAGATGTCAAAATTTATTATTTCATTGTATAAAGGGATATTGGAAATAACATAGTCCACCACGCTGCTACCAAGCCCATGGATACAGATCATCTTGCTAGAATTGGACCACTTCTTTAGACTGTTGCAAATTATGAGATCTTGAGCACTACAAACATTGACTAGCTGAGGCCCAAACAAATTCCCCCCTAGATCTTCAGAGCTTCTATTGTACCTGGTAGCTAGAATAAGGTCTTTGCCTAAGCAAAGATAATTAGGATTGGAATAATTACTTAGAAGAATAGCTTGGTTGCTTGAATTACGAGCATTAAAGTCACCCATTAAGAGGATATTACCTTCATTCCTTAGGCTAGAAAATATCATTCTCTAAACTATTGTAAGACAATTTTTATCTAAATTCTTTTTCTTATAGAAGTTAGAATTAATAGAGGAAAAATAAAAAATTGCAATGTAGGTTTTTTATCATTTATGTCAATAATATCTATCCAAATATATTTGTTGTAAGGGTCTTTTTTATAAATCCTAGCATGTGGAGATATGGTATTCCTAATGTAACAAGCTATACCCCCAATGCCTCTATGATGGGATCGTTTGTTCCATATTGACCAATGTACAAATCCATCTATGTTAGGGACCTTAGATTCTTCGTGCTCCCAAGTTTCAACTAACAATATAATATCAACTTCATTCGAGATCCAACTTAGCTGGGGGCCTTTGTTCCATGGAAAGCCCCGACAGTTCCAAGAAAGAGCATGTTGAATTTCTATTTATTACTATCTTTTTGGTTTCTATCTCAAATAACGACTTTTCTATTTCTGATTATTTCCCATTTTCCTTCCTTCCTAGCTTCTTTTACCTTTTGAACCTCCTTTTTGAATTTTTATGATTTTATGGAATGAGATATTCATTTATAAATATTCCCGTTTCTCTTAGAATTGAGTTTTTACTAAGTATTTCATACTTATGGTCATTAGAGCTTAGCTTTATTCAAATCAACCTTCCTTAATTCTCAATTAATTTCCCCAACCTTGTTGCTTCTGTGAGACATGTTCTTTCAATTTGTAATCTATTATGTAATTTTGTCTAGGCTATGGCTAATGTATCCTCATATACCTCCTCTTTCAAACCGAGGATTATAAGGTTCAAGTCCCTTTGTTACGCTCATGGTATAATTCTATCAATTTTTTCATTTCCTCTTTAATGGGTTTGATGTCTAATTTACCGGCCACACTATTTAGGGTGACATTGTTATTAAATTTTGCTTCTAGTTCTTTAATCATGTCCTTCATTTTAAAACTTTCTAAGGTTTCAACATCTCCTTATTGGGATGTTTGGTTCGTATCTTGGCTTTGTTTTTCTATTACCTATATGGGCTGATGCACAATCATGGACTCCTTTAAAGACACTTTAGATGCCACATAATACTGGAAAAACCTGGAAACTCTGACTTTAAGTGGCAATTAGGGGTACTTCCCTAACATATTTGAAGAAGAAGTAAAAAGACAAAAGATAGGTAATTGAATCAGCTTTCATAATATATAAAATTTATGCAGACAAAATGTGTGTAAATGATTATAAAATTAGTTTCTGTGAAATTGGGTTTTCAAATTTTGAGCACATCATAACATATATGTTTGTGCGGGTGTACCAATATATGAGGTAAATGATTTCAATTTGGGATAAAATCTTGCAGACATATAAAGGACATATGGTCCTAGTGCAACACTATTTATTCAAAAAAATTCATGAATTATTTTTTTTATTATTAATTATTGGAGTCAGAAAAGCTTGAAATGAAAACGTTATGTGTGGGTGCAACACTTTAGGGGAAAAAATTAATGAAATCCTTGATTTATATATATAAGATCGTAGATCTTGCTCTCTTCTAGTGCACTATATAGTTTTCTTGGGAAATGGTAAAGACAATCAAAAGTTATATAAAAAACAATCGATGTATCTATTTTCGAAAACTAACGTGTGCCATTTAGAAAAATAATAATAATAAATAAAACATACTTTTGTGTTGGTCGCTGGGCAAACCCAGGTTTACTGTATTTAACCAACAACACCCCTAGCTCACTGGCCCTTTCGGTGACAGACCGCAGGGTGGCCTGAAGTCTCACCCAAAGTGATTCTAATGGGTTGGCCAAAGACTCAAGTGTCTTCAACCAGGTTCTGTGGCAACCTGGGTGTCTCGCAGCTCTTCTAGCCTACAAGAGTTCTCTTTTCACGATGCGCACTTCCTCTTACTCGCGATGACTCCAACCCTTATCGCATCGCCGCGCCTCGGACCACATGTAACTCCCTCCTATGGTAGATCCTCAACCGCAGCGCACCGCAGCTTCTCTGCTAGTGTGATATCGCCTCCCTGCGATATCCTATTACTGCGGCTCCGCGTACTTAGTGCTACTTGCTCCGACTTACGGGACTCAACATACAAGGCTGCTTACCTCTGCGACTCTTAATTATAAGAACTGAAACATAGGTAGACTCTTATACAAAGTTCTTAAGGATTTCAACTTGCAATTATTTCTATAGTACTGTAAACTGAATAACGCATACATACAATAACCGTAAGCAAGGTTCATGAAATAACTGATACATGCAACAAATAAACACAACACATAAATCAATCACACAACACTCGATTTTAACGTGGTTCACCTCCAGGATGCAAGTTACGTCCACAGAACTGTGTTTCTATTATAGCTCAGGGGAAGGTAAACACAGTTCTGTTGCACAGCATATGCAGCTCGAGATCTTCTGGGTAACTCTGCACACATCCTGGAGCCCTTCTCTCTTAGATCTCTTCTCTTCTATATATTGAACCTCTTACAATATACACTTCCCTCTCTGTCAATCCCTGTGGATCGTTACATGCATGCTCAATGAGCCAGCTACTGGTTACAGTAAGATAACTACAGCTAATAACAGAACCAGATCTTGGCTCCTATACAACTGACCAACTATTGTCTAACCTTATACAATTGTCCAACCAACCAACCAACCCTTTACAATACAAAAATACATCCCTTTATAGGCGGCCCGAAGGTCTCGCCATTACAACACTGTGGGCCTGTCCCAACAGTAACCCAAAACCCTAACTAGTGACAGTCGGCCTATCTATACTTAAGGTGGCTGCTTTTTGTCACACCACAGCTCTCTATTGTCTTCCATGCTTCCTGGCGCTGATCATGGGTACTGTGCACCGCTTCCCCGTTTCTGTCCTTCGTCTTCAATACCTCGATCTCGTTGCTTCTTTTCCTTTATGAGGGTAGCTGAGCCCTCCTATCTTCCGCCGCTGCCTTCAATGCAGTGGGTGAGCTCTTTCTTATAGGCCGCTCAGGTATCGTCGTCTCCTTTGAATTTTCTGTCCCAATAGTCATGGTTTTTGGCTCTAATCTGTAGCTAGAAACATGCTACAGCGTCGTAGGTCTACCTTATCTTCTCTCTGCCAAAACTGTCTATC
>LPNX010071335.1:103273-132424 GCA_001517045.1 Pseudotsuga menziesii | reverse complement strand
CTTGTGGCTCGCCCCCGAGCCACTACCAACAGGCTTCTCCTGCTGTAGCTTCTCCTTGGCTTCCTACGAAGTTCATTGAAACTTATCCCGAAGTCCTGTGACTTCGTTCTGCATCGCTGCGACACGCTCATGTGCCGAGTCAAGCATAGCTTGACTAATACTGGAGTCCTCTGTTGACTCAATTTCATTTCTGGTGGCCATGAACTCCCAAACTTTCTGCTCAACCGTATCAACTATCTCTGTGATTTGCTCCTGATATGGTTGAAGCAGGTCATTGATGTGTATCTCCTGTGCTCTCAACCGCTGCGCTTCCTGCTGCAAGCAGTTCATCTCCTTCATCTTTCTCATCTTTTGAAGAGCTGCTAAGCTCTTGATTTCTTCCTTCATTGATGTTGTGGTATTCTCTATATGATGAATACTTTGTTGTATTTCTACTTTCTCGGGAGGCTCATCTAACTCTGACCATGCGCTCGTCGCATCAGCTAGCACTGACAGTGCATTGTCTATGCGAGATTGTATCTGTGCAGAAGTGAGTCGGAAGGCCTCTACTCTAGCTTCTTTGTCTGCCTGGGGGGTGCTTGGTGCTCGAGCCTCGAGCTCGGTAATCTGCGCTCTGTGGTCTTCCTCCATCTTGGCCACTGTTTCCTCCAAAGCCTTTTCTCTGTCTGCAACTCTTTTGACCTTCTGTGGGAGAGGTAAGGCGAAATCAATATTACATTGGGGTAACTCCAATGCAATACTCTATAAGACTTGAGAGAGTTCTTGATCTCTTTCTTGATATGTTTTTAACTCGTCTGCCTTTTTCTAATAGCTGGTGGCAAGTGCTGCATTCTTCTGCTTCAGCTGTGTGTTTTGCTTATAAGTCGCGAGCTCTCTACCATTAGTGCATCCATCATTGACGCAGGGAACCGAATGCTCCCTAGTGGTACCAAAACTGTGTTTATGTGATCCGTTGCCAAGATTTCCTCATGGGAAATCGACTGTGTTGAACTTTCTCCTGCGGTTGCCTTTATGGGCAGAACCTGTATCATAGCAGTCTTCTCAGTAATTGCTTTTAAGTCCAGAAGCTGCTTTTCTACCGCGCTTTGTATTTTTTCCTGCGATGTCTGCATCGCCTCAAATGAGTCCTTCAAGGTGTCATGCATTCTTGTTGCAATGAGTTCATAATCATCCTCTGTCAGTGCAGTATTCGAAGGTGGTTTTGTGACTTTCCACTTTTTCTTCTTTGGTGTCTCTGGTATCTCTTCTTCTCCATCCTTTGTCGCTTGTACCTCTGGTGGCACTTGCTGTGAGTCTTTCTTCTGTTCTCTTGGTAGGGGCACTTGTGCTATATCCTGCATCTGGGTCCCCACTTTGTCTTTGCCTTTGTCTGATGGATCTGTCTGGGCGGTATCTGATGGTAGTGGCATGGTATCCTTGAATGCTTGCTTCCACTCATCATCAAAGTCCTTGACAACGTCTTCAACATCCTTTGCTGTCATCCTGAACCAGCCATTATCCCAATCATCCCTTCTAGACCTTTTTGGCCTCAGATAGATTCTATGGCTATCTGCCATAAAATTAAACCGGTTATCATATATGTCCACAATTTCTGTACTGATTCCTGGTGTCTCTTTGATGGTTTTCTTCAACAGTTTATAGTATTCATAGAATACTATCATATTAACATTTTTCTTTTCTTGGCTATTGCTCTCCCATAAGTTGGCATAGCGCATGCCTCTAGGTGCACCACTTGCTATCTGTGGAAACTGGGTATGGGGCGGCTCCTTCCAGCCGACAAATGCACATAAAATAAACAGCCACGAGAAATGGAAAGGGTGGGTTGCTTCATCCTGGGCTGCCAAAAAATATTCCTGAAGCATATTTAATAAAAATAAATACCAATTGAACTGTTCCCCCTCTGCAACTTGTATGGCAAGGCTAATTACTGATCCTATGAATTCCTTTGGGCGAACCTTGGTTAATAGTCTGCATGCAAGCAGACAAGCTGTAAATCTGAGTGTATCATCTGTTAAGCTTGCAATGTCATAAGCCCATCCTCCCCTCTGGAGCTTATACTTGGCAAATAGGGATGGTGGTAATTTGGAATCCTTGGTCTTCCCTGCTATCTGGATCTCGGGGTATTTACCAGTCTTGGACAGCCCGGTGATGCGGTGTATCAAGTCGACGTTCAGGTCGACCCTGTTACCTAGCCAGAGGTAACCTCCATGTACACAAGAAAGTAGGACGTGCACCACGGCATTAACCTCTGCACCTCGTCCAAAATGAGGTAGCCTCAACAAATTGAGCAGGCTTGACCACTCAAGAATCTGGACATGTGCCATGGGAACATATTCATCTCTACCTGTCCTTTGGTTCTTCTAGATCGTAAGATACTGATTCGGCCGGAACTGAGGATATGTCTTAGCATCTCCCAGGTTATAATCTGTAAATTTAGCAACAGCGGCATATCCTAATAGATCTCCATTTTCCTTTACTCGAGAATCAATCGGTGGTATGGGAACAGTAAACTTAGCACTCTTGGGAATTTTTACCTCTGGTGCGCCTTCAACTCGTGGCATGATGTAATCTGATGCACTATGAACTTCTTCCTCCGGCTCCGAACTGGATCCTTCTATTATCTGAGAGTGGCTCCTCGTTTTCGGCAGTTCTCTGGTTTGTGACGAACTTGGCAGGACACCCTTAGATGGCGTCATCATAGTAGCTGTAAGGCCACTACATTCAAACCTTTCCAAAATTGCTTCTATAGGTTCCTCCTCGGACAGAACCCACTCAGTGTAAAATGTTGGATGTGCAATGGCTGCAATTTCTGGAAATCATAGCACTCTGTAACGGGATTAGCTCTGCATAGGGAAACTGATCGGTGCACTCTATAACTCTCAGCTCTTGAATTCTTGCAAATGTAACCCTCCTGAATGAATAGTTTCTGCTTTTATGGCGAAGAAGATAATCCCATACGCAACAGTCATCTAGACTGAACCCGTCGGTCGTATTAATTGCTTGGACGAGACCACTCGTCATCCGATCCTCAATAAATGCTAAAATCCAATCAAATTTCCCTCGAAGTGTGTGTGTACAGGCACTGGTCTCGTCGAAGATTTACCAAATCTGGAAAAATTGATTACACTGCTGCCAAATCCACGGTAATATATATCGGTCATTTATTCATTAACTGCCTGTCAGAAGGCAACTTGACTAGCCCTCTGTTTCCTTGCAAAAGCGGGTACGTGGCACGGAGAGACATCGCCTTGCTGCAATGCAACACCGCATCCTCTACTCAAAACAAACTTAACCGCTTTTTTTTTTTAAGCCAATGATGACTTGCGCAAAATGAAACATCCTTATGCGATTCCTCATACTTAGAATAATTGCCGGTGTATACTAGTTCCCGGTACGATGCCTACTTTCAACTACACTGGACATCTGCACCTGCGTCAGCTATCTAGGCTAGGGCTGAGAGGTGGAGTGGCTATCACTATAGAGCTTGAGCCTACTGCCATTAATCAATGTGGGAAGAATCTCCCCATCCAATTTGCTGAGCTAAACGACACCTCCCTCTGTAACTTGTTGTATTTGATATGGCCCTAGCCAATGCATCTTGAACTTCCCTGGAAACTTAATAAACTTACTGTCGTAGAGGAGTACTAGGTCTCCGATCTGAAAGGTCTTACTCTTAATGTGTCTGTCATGCCAAGATTTTTCTCATGCCTTCTGCACTTTCTGATGGAAGCCGGCGATGAATCTGTATTCCTCTAAGGTGAGCAGCTGTGCTAGCCTTTCATCCACTGTGTTTGTATCAGCCATCCCGGTGATCTGAGGGATTCTTAAAATGGGAAGAATATACTCCATGGGCATAACAGCCTCCTGTCCATACACCAAACTGAAAGGTGTATGTCCTGTAAGTTTCTTGCATGTGGTCCTATATGCCCATAATACAACGTTAACTCTGAGGTCCCAATCATTCCTTTGGCTATTGCAGATCTTTGTAAGAGCGTTTTCTAAAATCTTGTTAAAGGCCTCCACCGTACCATTAGCCTGTGAGTGGTAGGGAGTGCTCTTATGGTGCTGAATCTGAAATTCTTCCGTCAAGGCCTCAATAGTGTGGTTTAAGAAGTGTGTACCTTGATCTCTCATCAAAACTACTAAGCATCCAAATCTACTGATGATGTTTTCAAAAAGAAACTGTGCGGATGTAGCAGCATCACAATTTCTTACTGCTTTGGCCTCTGCCCACCTGGTGAGGTACTCTGTGCCAATGATGATATATCTCGCACCAGTGTGTTTTCCTGGTGGGTTGATAGGACCCACAAAGTCTATAGCCCACTTGTCAAATGCGCGTAGCGTAACCTGCGATCGCAGTGGCATTTCATCTCATCGCAAGGGTTTTCCTACCCTCTGGCAGATATCACAGCATCTGCAAAAGTCCTTAGTGTCCTTGTGCAACGTAGGCCACCATAATCCTGCAGCTAGGATTTTCTACCCAGTCGGCTTTCCTGCGAAATGACCTCCTGCGGTTCCTGAATGTGCCTCTTTGATGATAGCGTCTTTTTCATGCGGCATCACACATCTACGCAGGAATTCATCTGGACCTAACTTGTATAATTGTCCTGCGATCAAGGTGAAGTCTGTTCCTTTAACAACTAACTGCTTCTTTTGATGCTTAGTAAACTCAGCAGGTGCTAATCCTGTAGTGAGAAAGTGAATGATATCAGCATAGTAGTCGTCTGTGATTTGGATAGAAAACAACTGCGCATCCGGCAAATTGTCCTCTAGGTTACTCGACTCTTCTCCTGAGTCTATCCTCGACAGATGATCAGGTCCGGTGTTCAATCTTCCTGGTTTCACAATGATTTCAAAATCATACTCCTGAAAGAGGAGTAACCATTTGTAGATTCTCCCCCCTAACACTAGCTTATTGACCAGATACTTCAATGCAGAATGGTCAGTAAACATCTTGAACGAGGAACCCAATAGGTAGTGCCTGAACTTCTGTAGCACGTACACCATAGCTAAGCCTTCTCTTTATGTCGTGGTGTAGTTTTTTTCTGCTGGAGTATGCGATAGGATGATCAATATCCCCTTCTCCTGGTTGCGTTAAAACAACCCCTAGTGCGATGCCCGATGCATCCACATGTACATGAAACGACTTAGTCCAGTCTGGAAATACTAATATGGGTGTTGTAACCATATTATCTTTAAGTGTGTCTAGACTCTGCTGGCATTCCTCATTCCATAGGAATTTTATATCTTTCTTTAACAATTTCTCCATCGGTGCTGTGATCTTTGGGTATCCCTTGATGAATTTTTTGTAGTACCCGGTATGACCAAGTACTGTTCTCAATTGTTTGACTGAGTTGGGTGCTGGAAGATTTATGATGATGGCTATCTTTGCGAGATCTACCATCAAGCCTTGTCTGTAAACAATGTGACCCAACAAAATACCAAATGGCACACAGAATATACATTTTTTCAAGTTCAGAGAAATATGGTACTGCCTACATTTCTCTAACATCAGTCTTAAATCTCCTATGTGCTTGTCAATTAATCCAGATACAGTCCAATCATCAAAATAAACTTCTAGGAATTTATGGATGTATTCTTTAAACATAGCAACTACTACTCTAGAAAAGATAGTTGGTGCATTCTTAAGACCAAAGGGCATTACCGTATACTGGAATGAGCCCCATTATGTTGCAAACGTGGTCTTATGTCGATCTTCTGGGTGGATTCTGATCTGGTGATAGCCTAAAAAGCCATCAGTGAAAGAGTAGACCTCCTATCCTTTGACATTGTCTAGTACTTCATCAGTGAAAGGTGTCAGGAATGGATCATGAAGCGATGCATCGTTGAGTTTACGCAGATCGACACAGATCCTGATGTCTCCTTTAGTTTTCTTTTCTTGTACGACCATGGGACTAACCCATTCTCTTTATTCTACGGGCTCAATGATGCCTGCTGCTAGAATCTTATTGATCTCATCCTTAACTTTTTCTTTGTAGCACGGATTTAATCTATATGGACACTGCTTGACTGGTCGAGCATCCTCCTTCAATGGTATCCTCATTACTCCCAGGTCTCTGACTATTCCCTTCATCTCTGTGAACTTGGTGGGAAATAGGTCCTGATAGTCATGTAGCAAGTCTGCAATCTATGCGACTGTTTCATCGTTCCAATAGAGGCAAACTTTGGTTCTGTGCCTGTGCCGATATTGATCTTTTTAATATTGATGGGCTCTGTGATTGCTGGAATTTCTAACTGCGGTCCCTCAACATCGCGAGTCCCTTCTGACTCCATAATGTTGGTGTTGCGAGGATCCTCATCCTCATCCTCTGGTTCTGCTTCAAAGTTATAGCACTCAAGCGCATCTTTTAAGTGAATGGCCCACTCAGGTTGAGTCTATACTGATAAGTTACAATCCTCAAATATCTTGATCTTTATTATATCTAGGTCCCGGTCAACACTTGGGTACTCAGATTCAAAAGCGAAGGCGAGTAGAAAGTTGTCTATCATAAGTGGCCATGTAGTTGTTCCCTTACGCAGTTCAGTCTCTGTGTACCAGTTCCTTGGAACTGTGTCCAAAGTGTGAATGAATCGGTGAACCCATTCATCCCTGGGAATGTCCGACCAATTCTGTTCACATGTCTGAATATGTGACCTGGGGTCACTTTCTCCTATATATTTCTGCTGGACATACTCTCTGTCAATAGAAAATTTGATCGCCATTAGTCTCTTAATATCATCCCATGATGCGATATTCTCTTTATGTGCATACCACCATCTTGTAGGTGTGGCTCATACTGCAAGGTCCATAGCTGCGATCCTCTACTCATGAGGAATTTGTTGTTCAAACTGCTTGAGAAATTCCTGGATATCCGTTAGACCATGAAACGATGGAATCTCATTGATCTCTGCGCCAATCCATCGCAGTCACTTAGTCAAGTACGTGCATCTACACGCTGAGACTTCGTGAAGTCTGTTCTGCCAGTTCTCCAGACCAACATCTGAATCTGATGCGCATGAGCTGTCGCATCACCAACTAATGTTCCCTTCTACGATCGGATTGATGTAGTCGCTCTGGTTCGCAGTCATCTGATAGAGACTTTCTATGTTACGTGACTCTTCCTCTGCTCGGATAGGTTCAATATATGTAGGACCCTGAAAAGGATCCAACGGTACGATGACCCGGATCTGTGCGTCCTCAAACGTCATTTTTCTTCTCTTTAGGTCGATAACGGCCATGTTACCGATCGCCCAATCAATGCCTAGTAGTGTTGGATATGGTCTACTATCGCTAATTATTTCTATAACTTCAAATTCCGCAAAGCTACGAACTCCGTCAATGTCAACTGGCACCTGCGGTAATCAACCTAGGGGTGATACCCGCTGCTGATTAGCTAATATCAGATGGATAGGCGATCTGACTAACTTAGGGCTACCCATCTGTTTCCATGTGTACTTAGTCAGAACATTTACGTATGATCCTAGATCTAGGATCACATCATCCATTTCGAATTCTCCAACCTGTGCTATGAGTCGCATCTCTCTTCCTGTTCTTGTATGTCCCGTAATATTATGAACAGTACACTGTGTACTGCTCATGGAAGAAGATGGCTAACACTGATCTATGATGCACTGAATTTCTCCAATAGCTTGCTCATTTCTCACGAGTTTTAAACAACTCCGCAGGAAGGATTGTACACTTCCTGTCATCTCGTCCTCGTCGCATGTGCCCGATGTGGTATCCTGCGATATCTGTACAGGGATAACGCCACAAGGTGCTTGCTGCGGTACGCCCCTAGGCAGCGGTACCTGCGATCCTGATTGCATAGGGTCATCAAAGAAAGTCTTAGCTTCCTTAAATGTCCGTTTATTCTTCTGCAGGTCAATTGGTGTTGCTTTGTTAGGAGCTCTGCGCACCCATTCCTGACCTGTGTTCTCTTCAGTATCCTGTGATGTCCCACTAGTGGAAACACCGCTGCGAGTCACAATGTTGACTCTTGGTTCTGGCTCTTCCTACTCAGCAGCAATAAGCTGGATGTTCTGGTGTACTACTGGCTTAGGTTCCCTGATCTTAGCTATCAAGGTAGGACATTCCTCTATAGTATGATCATAAGATTTACAATAATTACAAGTGGTGGTGGGACTCTGACAGTCCCAAGCGTAATATCCTACAACTCCACAGTTGTAGCAAGTAACTGGTCTATGACCATGACCAAATCCTTCTCCATGGCCAAAGCCTCCTCCACGTCCTCATCCTCTAAATCCTCCTCCACGGCCACCATAAGCCGGATCATGCTGTGGTCCTGCTGCTGGACCCTGTGTTTCTGATTGGACTATGTACATGTCTTGCTTGCTCCCGACCATGAGATCGTAGGCTCGGCAATCGTGTTCGTCATGGCCTACAGACTTGCAGAAGACGCAGTATAAGTTCTTAGGTGTCTACACGTACTTCTGAAGTAGAGGGCACTGCTGAGGTAGATGTCCTCGTGTTTTGCATATTTCACACCACGGCCCATGGGTCTGTGGTAAGGGTTTAGGAGCCCCTATTGCTAGATATTCTACAAAGACTGGACAGTTGTCTTTAGTATGGCCTTGTGCTTTACACCTTACGCACCATATGTCTTGCGCAACCTCTTTCCCTTTCTTAAGCTCATGCAACTGTAACGTGAGATTAGCCAACTGGTTTTGTAGATTTGTCATGCCTGTACTGGTTTCCGCTAGAGGTGAAGCCTCTAGTTTCATCGCCATCTCCAATGCGTCATCTTGCGTCTGTATTTTTTGCTGCATTAACGGTAGTCTGATGTGAGGGAGCAGCGCTGCAATAAACCATTCCTTATGCTTCTCTGGCGCAAACTCAAAGCTGACTTGGTCTATAAGGGCTTTGAATTTCTGATCAAAGTCCCACACCGACTCTGTAGGTAACTGTTTGATGTCCTTGAGCTCTATAATGCATTGTGACTCAGACTTAGGTTTCTTAAACTCTTTAATCATGGCGGTCTTGATCTGGACAAGTGTTCTGGGTACTGTGGTATACTTCATATACCATGTTAAGGCTCGATCTCTTAGTGTGGTGACCAACTATACAAGTTTAATATTATCGTCATTGATGGTTTTAATGGTCCACATGGCTTCACAGAGAAACCAATGCTGCTCTGGGTCCTCTTCCCCTGTACCCTTAAAGATAGGTAGCTTCATATCATCCCCCATTCTATTTCTATGTGGTGGATGTTGATTTGCTGTGTTACTACCACTCGGCAGTGTAGTTGGAGGTGATGTAGCGGTGGTAAGCACTGTCTGCGAGCTACTGGATGGAGTTCCTACGGGATTTTTCTAAGTCCTGGTCTGTTTCTGTGGGTTGTAAGGGTGGTAAGGGATACCCCCCTCTGTTCCTTCTGTGGTACTATGACTCTATTGTCTAGTATTATCTGAACTATCTTCAAATATGGGAGATCTGAAATCTACTTTATATTTCTTTCCACTACGTGTTCGTCCAATGTCATCAAAATCGCTTTGAAACTCTTGTGACATTACTATCTTTACTTATTCGTCTGAAACTAGGTCCATTGTTCCTTTTTCATATAATAACATATTAATGGACAAGTTTAAAGATTTTAGGTACTTACCGTGATAGCCTTTGAAGAAGTAGAGCTCAGCCTCGCTGAAGCTTTTTTTTGTTCGACTGCAAACTCTGTGACGAAGCCTTCTAGCACACTCGCAAGCCAGAAGTCTACTGCTCTCGTAATGGGATTATCAAGGTTCTTCACGGTCTGAATCAGCTCCGGTGTCCAGATAATGTTTCTTTTCTTCTTGAATATGCTTGTATCAGTCAACTTTGATAACCATTTGTAAAGTTCGTTTCCAAAGGTTGCAAAAAATATCGCATGCAGGTCTGTAACGATATGTTTTTGTAACCATGCCTCTATACTCAGTCTAGGACTCTTGTTCTCTCGTTCGGAAAACTCTTTCTGCTTAGACCAAACCCACTCGTTGAATTCGTCTCTAGTAGGCCGCCACCAAAACATCAATGCTCAGTTTGTTCAAAACTAGCAACGAAACCATTTGTTGGTCACTGGGAAAACCCAAGTTTACTGTATTTAACCAACAACACCCCTATCTCACTGTCCCTTTCGGTGACAGACCGCAGGGCAGCCTGAAGTCTCACCCAAAGTGATTCTAATGGGTTGGCCAAAGACTCAAGTGTCTTCGACCAGGTTCTGTGGCAGCCCGGGTGTCTCGTAGCTCTTCTAGCCTGCGAGAGTTCTCTCTGCATGATGCTCACTTCCTCTTACTCACGATGACTCCAACCCTTATCGCATCGCTGCACCTTGGACCACATGTAACTCCCTCCTACGCTAGATCCTCAACCGCAGCGCACCGCAGCTTCTCTGCTGGCGCGATATCGCCTCCCTGCGATATCCTATTACTGCGGCTCTGCATACTTAGTGCTACTTGCTTCGACTTACGGGAATCAACATACAAGGCTGCTTACCTCTGCGACTCTTAATTATAAGAACTAAAACATAGGTAGACTCTTATACAAAGATCTTAAGGATTTCAACTTGCAATTATTTCTATAGTGCTGTAAACTAAATAATGCATACATACAATAACCGTAAGCAAGGTTCATGAAATAACTGATACATGCAACGAATAAACACAACACATAAATCAATCACACAACACTCGATTTTAATGTGGTTCACCTCCAGGATGGAATTTACGTCCATAGAACTGTGTTTCTATTATAGCTCAGGGGAAGGTAAACACAATTCTGCTGCACCGCATATGCAGCTCGAGATCTTCTGGGTAACTCCGCACACATCCTGGAGCCCTTCTCTCTTATATCTCTTCTCTTCTTTATATTGCACCTCTTACAATATACTCTTCCCTCTCTGTCGATCCCTGCGGATCGTTACATGCATGCTCAATGAGCCAGCTACTGGTTACAGTAAGATAACTACAGCTAATAACAAAACCAGAGCTTGGCTCCTATACAACTGACCAACTATTGTCTAACCTTATACAATTGTCCAACCAACCAACCAACCCTTTACAATACAAAAATACATCCCTTTATAGGCGGCCCGAAGGTCTCGCCATTACAACACTGTGGGCCTGTCCCAACAGTAACCCAAAACCCTAACTAGTGACAGTTGGCCTATCTGTACTTAAGGTGGCCGCTTTCTGTCACACCACAGCTCTCTGCGATCTTCCATGCTTCTCGGCGCTGATCATGGGTACTGTGCACCGCTTCCCCATTTCTATCCTTCGTCTTCAATACCTCAGCCTCGTTGCTTCTTTTCCTTTATGAGGGTGGCTAAGCCCTCCTGTCTTCCGCCGCTGCCTTCAATGCAGTGGGTGAGCTCTTTCTTCTCAGCCCCTCAGGTACCATCGTCTCCTTTGACTTTTCTGTCCCAACAGTCATGGTTTCCGGCTCTGATCTGCAGCTGGAAACATGCTACGGCGTTGCAGCTCTACCTTATCTTCTCTCCGCCAAAACTGTCTATCCACTAAACTGGCAGCTTCTTCTGTAGCTGCGGGACTCTGCTCCAACATTTTGAAGGAAAAAATTACATATTCAGAATCATAAGATTGTACTCTACGATATTCTAAATTTTCATAAAAAAATATTGTGTTTGTTATAGCAAAACATGCCATTTAAACTAAGCATATTGATAGAGTTCTAAAAGACAAGCAATAGCCCTAGTTTATTTGTCCTAGCCAATAGGTTCAGTAGTCCGAAGCTATTTTCGAACATAATTCCAAACCTTATTCCCGCTGAGTTTTTTAATTTAAAAACACACATATACGTTATAATGCATATGCATTTTGGAGTTATACATATCGCATATGCGATATATCCCATATGTGATTCATAATGCCTATGCGATATAACGCATACGTGTTTTAGCTTTAGTAGATTCGAGAGTAAAAAGCATTTACCAAGTCAGTGGATAGTCTTTGGGAGAAACCCCATATAAAAAGAAAATATCATGGTAATTATTGACCCCTCCAAAGCAGTTTAGTGTTGCAAAAGGACAACGGTTAGCCTAAAATTTGTGAATGGTTGTGGATAATGAGGCCATATTATTGGAGGTTCAAGGTGCTTGTCCATGGAGCTTAAGACATGGAAGATTTTTTTTAGATTTAATGATTGAGTTTTATTTCCTAACCTTTCTCTAAGGCTTGAAACTCATATCTAGCTCTAAAATATTCCTAATGGAACCAACACATCCACTATGAGGATAAGGATTGCGAGATGATCTATGTTGTTTTGAAGCATTATTTTTTTCCGTGGACACACAAAAGCATCTTTTATGGCCAAAGGCCAAGGTTTCATCTCTCGACTATGTTGAGGCTCCACAATGTATACATTGTGCTCCAAAACTCATAATCATACTAATACTCCCACTTGGAGGAAAAATATCTTCTTAAGAAAACCTTTTTTGTTCAAGGCATCATTTTTGGGTCAAGATTCGTATAACATTAATTTAGGGACTACGGTACATGGTTTCTCCCACATTTATGTCTGGGACCTTGATATCCATACGTAGTGCTCAAAACATCATATTATTTCCAAATACCCCACATGGAGGCTACGGATGTGCTCATGAGATCATGTATGGTGGATCTAATTTCATTATAAAAACTATATTCTAAGAAGTTTTCTTTATGGTACAAGGCCTAGGTTTCCTACCTTAACAATGTCCAAGATCCATGGATTCATATCTACTATCGAAAACCTTCTAACGACATCCATGTCACCACTCGAAGGAAACGGTAACTTCAAGAGGACATGGCTGGTCATTTGAGGTGTTATTCATGGTCATGGATTCCTAGAAGCTTATTTTAGAGTCCAATCCTAATGTTTACTCCCCCAACAATGTCGAATGCCACACGACCCATACCTAGTGCTTGTAAGTCATGTGAGGTGATTCGAGGTATCATTTTAGGCCTTGGATGGATATAATATTGCTTTATGGACTAAGTCTTGGTTTTACTTCGTCAACCATGTGTAAGGCCTTGAGAACCATGTCTACTATTTAAAACCTCTCGATGGCATGATTATCCCTATTTTTGGGGTAGGGATACCATCAATAGGTCCTCCGTGCTAGTTTGAAGTGTCCTTATTGACCTTCAATGAATAATGAATTCATTTAGGTCCCAAGGCTTGGGTTTCCTCCCATTGCCATGCATATCCCTAATCTAAGGCCAAAGGACCCCTAAAGAGGTCATGTGTGGTGGATTGATACATTATTATTTCCTATGGATCCCTAGAAGATTCCTTTAGTGTCTACGACCTGGGTTTCCCTAACGCTCAACCCTGTCAAGGGTCTCTAAACCCATCCTTAGTGATTAAAACAACCTAATGGTGTCAATTCCCACACATAAAGATAAGAATGGACTCAAGAGGTAACATATGGTGGTCCTAGATGTTTAGAAACTTCATTTAGGGCCTAAAGTAGAGGTTTCATCCCTTCACAATGGCTAAGACCCTAGGTCCCTCCCTCCCACTTATATTTATTCCCCTCCCACCAATCCCTTTGCTTTATATTTTTCCTCCTTCCAGTCCCTCCTCATATCTCTCCCCAACCCATCCCTCCCTTCCCCTTATATTTCTCCTCCCTTCATCCCCCCCATATATGTCCCCTACCCATCGCTCCCTCACATGATTCCCTCTACACCTTCGTCTCCCTCCTTTGACTCCCCCCTCCATCACTTAACCAATGTAATGTTGGGCCATAAGCCACCCCATAGACCGTCTGGATGGAATATTAGGAGCCTAAATGGTATTATAATGGGATAATGGTACCATTATAGGGTTTTGGATGGGAGGGATGGGTCTCTGGACATTGACTATAGTAATGGAAGAGAAGACAATAAGTTCCTAAATCAACACACATGCCTTATAGATGAAATATTTGGCCTTTAGTGGGATATGGGTGTCATTATGAGGTTTTATTCACTAAGGATGGGTCTCAGGGTCTTAACCATGGTAATGGGACAATAGTGTAAAATAAGCAAGTCATAAATCACTACACATGGCCTTTAAATGGGATATTTATTCTTAATATGAGATATATGTGCCATGAGACTACTTTATGCATTGAATATTCTTCAGGAGGCGTTGACTATGTTCATATAGGAACCATTATGAATATTTCCAGACAAGAGATAGTTATGAAGACACTACCATGGTCAAAGGATAGGTCTTGAGGTCTTAACCATGGGTATGGGTTCCATTATAAGGTTATCAAATGTTAATATTTGATATGCACTAAATTGCATATGCGATTTAGCAATCACGTAATAGAAACTGCCCGTTAAGTAAAAAGCAGTGTATTCATATTGCATATGTGATATAATGCATATGCGATAAAACATACATGCTTTATATTGCATATGCAATATGTGTTTTATAAAAAATATTGGGTTGCGAACCGTGGGCCATTTTTACTGTAGAAAAAGACATAATTCTTCTGAAATCATGCATAGAGAACTGTTCAACCTGCAATTTAATCATTTATTACACAAATCCATAGGTTTGTACACATATGTAATAGAGGTCGAAAGTCAGTGAGGAAGGTGCTTACACCGGAAGAAGCTGAAAATAAAAAGGAAAAGAAGAGGGAAGATTCAAGAAATCATCAACATTCATTGAATGAGAAAATATTTCTCATTCCCACTCAACAGGTACCTAACATAGAGGTCGAGGAAGATAATGCAACATTAAAGCAAGCTGGTTATACGAGAGATGATATTCTTGGTCCATTATTAAGCGGACAATCTTGTGAAGAGTTCAATAGTTATGTTCCTCACGATGCAAATGTGACTCCACAACAACCATGCCAGGTGGTTCAATCTCCTAATCGAAGTTTTCAACCTGTAGTGGATGTAAACGTCACTCCAGCATTTCAAACGACAAGAAATCTTGCATCAAAATGAAAGAGAACTCCTAAACACATACAAGTGGATGAGAGCGAATAGGCTTCCATGGAAGGTAAGGTAGCTAAACGCATTATACTTCATCATTGTTCTCAAGTAATGAAAGAATATTTTGATAACAAATTCGAAGCCGGTAAATGCCAATTTTTTTTAGCTTTGCTTAAATCTAGAAATATGGCAAGTGTTAGAAAAAATTTAGGAATAAGAACATTGAAGAATATCGAATCAAGTAATCACATTGTTAAATCTCTTGTTACTGCATTCACATCGATTGGTAAAAAAACTTGTTCACAAGAGTGTAATGTGGCTCGCTGCATATTGGTTGAATCAATTGTATGTAGATCCACAAGACAATGTCATTTACTTAAATCCACATCATAAATTGTGCCTTTACATCCAAAGACACTTGAAAAATATTCAGTAAGAAAAGACAACCTTGATGTAGAGGGACAAATGGAAACATTATGGGCATTTAGTGGTAGGTTTCCCTGCAAAGACATGAAGTTAGTCGAAGCAGTGAAGGGCCTAATGCACACATTTTGGCACGATAACACTAGGCCTTCTTCTAACACGAAGGATTTGTTAAAAAATTGTAGGGGTTATAGAAACAATGAACCTCATGTTAAACATTATCTTGACATGACACAAACTCAACTATTCAAGATGTTTAAAGTTTCCCACGTAGAGCTAAGGTTCGGGAAAAGATATTTTGAAAGATGCATGCCTTGGTATGTTAGAATCAATACCATCTAGAACACTTGTTGTTGTATATACCACATATATTTTGACCTATATTACCATACATTTGCACATATACGTCGTTTTTTACATCCTAACCATGTGTAGGAATGCTCAAGTACAATACCGCCAATGTCATCCAGAGATTTCATCCATAGCATAATGTGTCCAAGGCAAGATGGGTAGACACATTACTTAAAACAATGTGTAGAGGGTTCTTGCAACAATTGTGGTGGGCTATCATTATGGTCTGATTGCATCCATGAGAGTGAAGATCAAGCATTTGGGAATGCAATTGTTGAGAAGCAGAACTATTAGTATGAGACATATCAGCTACATGATGGGAAAGAAAGCAGGAATATTAAATTGGTGACTTCACAGCTAAATTGTTGAATATTGACATATTAATATTCATGTACATCTTTTTATGTTGTTTTATAACAATATTTATTTTTTTACATCGGGTGCAAGTATGTGATTTTATTTTAGAGTTTCGTGGAAAGATCCAACAGTACATTCAACATGTCGATATGGCACAGTGGAAAGATGAGCAATTCAGAATATGTCGGGACACCTTCCCTCTCAGAACAATACTATTAGTGGTTGAATTTGCAAAAAATTACACCCTACAACCACAAAATGAAATACAAAGTCAATACTATCACTTAGAGCAGGTTATCATAATGGTGCATATCATGTATCGACATGGGCCAAATAGCAATGAAGAAAAATGTGTGATATTGAAAGAAAGTCACTTCTACATAAGTGACGACCAGACCCATGACCTCCATTACATGCAGAATTGCTTTAAATTATTCTATGATCATGTGATAGCTATGGATATACCATTTTATCATCATTTCATTTGGTCAGATGGTTGTGCTAGACAGTTTAAGAATGCATGTGTATTTGAATGGTTGTGTTTGCTGCACATAAAATACAAGTTTAATATCCTGAATTTTGGACATAACACTTATAGGCATGTGCCTATTGATTATGATGATTATCTTAATGTTTTACTTTTATATTGGGTTGAAGACCCCACTACATATGGACATGATGATTTGTTTTATATATTGGGCGTAAGCCAATTATTGATGATATATGTATATGCTTGTTTGTGTTGGGCGTGGACCCTGAAGCACGTGATTGATGAGATGTTTTGTGTTGAGCGAGGAGCTCTAGAGAACTTGAGTGATTGATGATTTGTGTTAAGCGAGAAGCTCTAGAGCACATGAGTAGTTACCTTTGTGTTGAGCGAGAAGCTCTGGAACACATGAAAAGATAATTGGATGTGTTGGGCATAAGCCCTCGAGCCTTCCATGTTGATGTTGAGCATAAGCTCTGGAGCATCGAATCCTTGGCCATTGTATCCCTATGTGTATCATACAAGTACATCCTAGCACTAGTGTTGAGTGAGGAGCTCTGGAATTGCACTGAATTGTAACTCCCTGTTAAAGCGTTGAGTATGGTCTCTGGGAAGCACTAGGGGTTACTGAAAATAATTTAATAACTTTCTAGTGAAAACGACTCGAGAAAAATATTGATCTCATCATACTTATTTATAAGTGATTAAATGAAATTTTGAATTTATGTATTCTCATCAAAGTACTGAAGAGGTACCACATTATACGAGGGAAATCCAACATGCAAGGATGTTTAGAGTTTCCTAGCCTAGTAGACCTAAACCATCTACCTAGTTGACCTTAATGAAGAAGTGTCATTAAGTCTAGGGATCATGGTATATGATGCCCAAATGCTTTGTTAACCAAGTGTTATATTATTATACATGTACTTTATACATGGTGTGTATAAAGAATTAAATATATTAATAATATAAATAAATGAAAGAAGAAGAAGAAGCTACATCAATTATTATTTATTATTAAAAGATAATAAATAGTACAAAAACTAAAAAGTATAACTAGAAACTAGAAGATAGTTCCTTAAAATATTAATAATTACCCAAAGTAATTGAAAAGGGTTAAATCAATAAACCATGGTTTCTTGATTTAATTGTCCCTTTGACTGAAAAGACTGTCTATAAAGACTCAAGCCAAGGAAAGGCTTGGGGTTTTGATCTATCATTAGAGGAGTCATTTTATTCCTATTTGCTCTCAAGTAATTCTTGGAGAACATTTTCCTGAAAGGAAAAAAGGAGAACTGATCCAGATATGATACACCAGATAGGAAACCCTACCTTAGGAGCTCTAAGCTACTTGCATGTTGGAGTCCAACTCGGGGGGATCCGGATTAAAACCAGGAATTGTTCTGGGTCATGGTTGGGTGGAACGTGGTAGTTCCCAAGTGATTTCGTCATAAAAAACAGAGGTGAGATCTATCTTGAATTGTTAATGCTGGTTATTTGAGTGTACAGGTTCAGCCATTAACAGAGCTTCATTTTATAGGTATGAAGCCCTAGAATGTTTATTCTGTTTTCCTAGATTAAATGTTAGCTATGTTAGGTAAATGATTACTATGCATTTCCTAACCTAAAGTATGTGTTTCTCTGTTCACGGTTGCTAGGGTTTGTATTTTAAATATATTAACCCTAGGTTGTAAAGGATTTCTTATATCAGATTATCCAGGGTTTTAATTATCGGTGTATTTCTGTAAGTTCAATTCATTTGTTAATGTTAATTAAGGGTTCTACACTCTAGTTTAAATTATGTAGTAGCATTACTGATAAAACTGGGTTAGGTATAAACTAGGACATTTCAGACCTGCTAATATTGTTCACTTAGTTTTATAAACTCTACTACCATATCCCATTTGTTAGTAGAGACATGTTATAGGTTAAATTAGATTAATCTAGAAACAAGTTTTAACTACATAAATATACAAACTAGATAACCTAAGGTATTATTTATAAACTGAACTATTATAAATATATAAAGGCAGATGAAGTCATCATACATAAACAAATATGAAAGATATATACCTTTAAATCCAATATAAATAATCCATTAAAGACCTTCCAAGGTCTATTACATTGAAAACAAACTAAACAACAAATAATTCCATTTAATGACAGCATTATAATTAAAATTATAATTAAACGAACAAGAATGTTGTGACCATCCTTTTGGTCCTAGATTCACATCTATGTTCACATATAAAACCCACGGTCCTATTTAAACCATTTCATTTATGCATAAAATTTAAACAAAATTACATAACATATAATCTCATTCCATATAACAAAGTAAACAATACATCATACATAGGAAATCATATCATGTATTAAACCATGTCGAAATCAAATTACAAACCCAAGTATTACAATGAGGTCAGGAATCGAATCCTGTGGGCATACGAGCCCAACCCTTTTTATATAAATCAAAATACAACTTATTACAGTTATCCACAGGCAAGATTCAAACCCTGTGGCTTTTATTTTCCAAGTCCACGCTATACATTGAAGTATGTGGTCTACATCAAATAACAGCAATGCTGTCAAATAAACAATAACAAACCATTACGCTACAACGAGGTCGTAAGACCCTGGGTTCTGCCCAATGCTGTAAGCATCACCTCGGCCAATACAAATATTACATAGAGTCCATTTAAAAGTCTAACCAACAATGACGAAGGCCATCGTGGGCTTGCACCCTTGGCATTTTATAATCCACATTATATACTAAACCATGATATCATACACAGTAAATAACCAATTGAAGCTATGCACAGCATTCACCCAAGCCACGGTATACAATTAAAAATACACATTATGGTTAATCATTAAAACTAACTCTGTTAACAAATTCACTCCACATGCTAAATAACGCAATATAAACAGGAATAAAATCTATTGGAGCTATCGCAGCCACTAAGGGAAAGGCCCAAGCCATTTACGACAAGCCTTTAACCCACGATGTTAAATAATTACAATCAAATATAAATACTCAATACACAGACCACAATGAAGGCGTATGCCTGTCCATAAACCCTCATAAGAAACCATTAACGCAACATAAATTCCATCCACACACAGTAAGCATAAAACCCATGGCCATTTCTTTAAAATGCAGAGTCTTTACATTGCATAGTATTTCCATCATTGCTGTCACTTTCCACACAGGTGTGCCAATGGGATATGGCACCATTGCAAGAAATGGTGCATCCCATGGCTCAAAATCCCAAGTCCTTTGATAATTTACAAAACCCAAAAATTAAATACATAGAGCCGTGAGAAACGCGAGTTTGTTCCATGACCAAAGCTCACACCATTAAATTTAAAAACCCAATTCTATGCAATACAAATCCCAAAGGAGAATTCAAACCCCACAAAGAACCCCAACATCAAACGACGAAACACCACGTAGACAGGTTGAGAGACAACAAGCGTAATCTTGTTGGCAAGGCTTACCTTGCATATTGCTCATAGTCGAAACCCTGACAGAGCTCGGGCCATGCTTCTCTTCCTCATCATCCCTCGGAACCTGCAACCAAACAATGAATCCATGAATCAGAAGTAATACAACGAATGAAGTCTCTGAACAAACACAAAATAGCAGGCAAGAAAACCCCAAGCAAAGCTTACCTTCCTAGTTTGAAGTTTGCCTCCATTATCCTCTGTGCAGAGCCAAGATAAACCCCAATTGAAAATTGAAATGACAAACATTTTGAGATCCAATTCTAAGTGAGGGATGGCATGAAAACCAAGGTGCATTAATTGCACTAGCTGGTACCCACCTCCAAAGCCAAAACCCCACATTTCCATAGTTACAATCATTGCCAAAACAATAGTCTCCACCCACCATGCAATCATTAAACCCCATCATATATGGTCCAAACCGTATGTTATGTCGCCACCCCAAACCATATCGTAATATTAATACATTACAAAGTTTATGTTATAGAAAGGTTTGATACATTGCATAGCTAAGGTCAGTGCAAAGTCCAAGTATGGCCTGCGCTAGTCCTAAGTCAAGCCTCAAAGCTTAAAACATAACAACATATGAACCAGAGGCTTAAAAGCCTTAACTTATTACAATGCGACTTGTCCCAAGACTAATGCTTAGTGAACATGGCATATGTAATATTCCATGTTAAACATTTAACCCTAATAAAAGTTAAAGGTCCGACGTCCTTAAGCCAAGACATTGACCTGCAAATAAACGAACATAGGAAATGTTAATAATTTTCAATAAAGTAAACATAGAACGTAAAACATAATAAGACATAAATGACGAGATACAAAACCATAATGAAGCATAAGTAATGCATAGGAAATTTCAGTGATAGCTAAATTGACAAGAGTAGTATTTTACCTATTTATAGTTCTGAGTCGGCAAGGAACCAAAGTCAACCAGCAATATGTTCTTTAAGATCAAGACTTTCAGTACTATTTAAACAAGACCATGTTGCAAAGTATGAACTGCATATGAAGTAAAATAGGTGCCTTAGTTCACTGGAACTAAGTAATCATGTGAACAAGTAAACACCTTTACCTCTCAAACCGTCATGGGAGAACGAGTCCAGCCACTCCGCCCACCTTGTTTCCACAAACAAAGTTAAGTTAGGACTTTATAATTAAGAAGTGTGACTATGCAGAAAGGACGAATCATTTAAATCCAGTGACGACACATAAGCGACAAAAGTATAAACATAAGACTAAGCAGTAAACAGCAGTACGACATCGCAAGTAAAATACATTAAAAATAATGACTGAAAGTAAAATATATAACATTAGAACAAATTACGAATAAACAGTGGTACATGAAGTGTACGATATAGTTCTGCAAGTGAATAACGTTCCGTTTAGGTAAATTTTACTAGCCTATAATTTTTTTATTTTATTTTTGGGGACGTTACAACAAGGTGCCACATGTATGGAACTAATTTGAAACTAGTCATGGAAAAGGAGAGGACGATGGTGCTAGTGCATGCATAAAAAATTCCCTTCGAAGGGAAGCGATGAAGTTTACACGTGATCTCCTTCGAGACGCTGAATCTATACTAAAATGGTGTGCATCTGTAATGGGAGAATAAACAACAAGGAAACACCTAGTGTGGAGACTATTCTGGGAGGTGACAAATGTGGACCGATCCCAAACACATCAGGTCAACACAGTGCATGGAACTTGATAGTTTCATTCAATTAGAAGCTCATACAACTTGGACCTACAAATTTGGACAAGATTGAAGGCTTGCTTTTGCAGTTCCTGTAGCATCAATGAATGGGATGATTGTGAGTATACAGATATAGTTGATACATGGGATCTAGTGACACTTTGAACCAATTTCAATGAGGTTAATGCAATAGACCATTTGGAAGATGATCAGCCACATATTTCTACAGACTATGATCACATATCGGATCTCATGCAAGTAGGTACAAAAAAGTAAATTAGTAGTACCTAAATTAGAAATTGTATTTATGTATTGTTAACTCGACCTAAGTATAGTTTAATTTATGTAGAAATTAGAAATGCAAGACCTTATTTAAAAAATGTATTGTTAACTCGACCTATTTCCTTCCACAGGTCAGATATATGTAGTGTTTGCCCCAAAAAACAATGAATGGGGTTCTGACTATTGGTTGGCACGTTGCTTAGAGGGGAAACAAACCATTCTCGAACCTGTTACAGATGATGAAACTATTGAATTCTCAATTGGCTCGATGGTTATAAAAGGGGAGTACTTGACACTTGCAACACAACAGAAATGGAAGGGTGGGTATGTATATCAGGATTATAGACCAGGAGCTATTGCATACCACTTCACCAACCTAGTAGTTGGTATAAATATCAAGTTGCACACACTTAGTCACAGAAATAGGTCACATGTAAGATACTTGCTACCTCATATAGAGCACAAAATATTTATGGACACGATCGACAACAGAGATGATCCAGATAGCTTACTCGTCTAAGTGCATTGTCAGGTGTGTTATTTAACCTTTAAAGTGCATGTTGAAGAACAATTTCAATTATTTATCTTAGTATATTCCCAATGTAATAAACCTGTGATTGACGGATACCATTCACAGACATAATATTATTCAGAGGATACTGGACACTATAAACACGATCGTACAACCTCAGGTGAGTTATCTATAAATCATGTTTACACATTTTCATTGGGTTCTCTTTATTTTATTATGAGAGTACTAATGTCTAGCCTTTCGTGTTCCCAGGATACAAACACCATCTATGGCACATTGGAGGCGGAAAGAACGGTGTCTTTAGACAACAACAAATAGAAATTGGAAAATAACATGCTCTCGAGTTGTTGAAATTTACTTTTTTTGATGTTTTTTATATTAATATACTTTTAATTACATTGTTGGGTCAACTCTTGCAACTATTTCATTGGTGGGTCAACGCATGAAAAACCTTGACCGTGGTTGTGTTGGTAGGGTTCATATATCGTCCTTTCCCATACAGACTTGCAGGAGCCAACGAAATGCAATTATGCTTCTCAGTTTGTTTTTTCGCTCTTGGACCAAAAGTCACCAAGTGTCCCTGAACAACATTTTCATGCGACTTTCAACAAGACATAACTCGAAAACTAGAGGTCAAATCGAAGAATCATCGACTCTGTTGGTCTCCTGGCATGCGATTACCTATAGGTGGCTCTCTCCCTCTTGTTTTCAAGGACCAGTGACTTCATTGTGCATTGATTTTGTAAACTAGGTTTTTTATCAGTTTCCTTCAATGCAACTCTTACATTGGTGGGTCAACTCTACAAAAACCTCAACCGTGCCTCTTACAATTTATGAGATGGAACTAGAAATACATGTACATGTACAAATTGAAAAACAACTAGGGTTTCATGAACTACAAATTGCATGCTATCACTATGGTTGACAAGTTAGTAGATGGAACTAGGGTTTAGTGACCTATTTACAAGTTATGAGATGGAACTAGAAACACATGTACATGTACAAATTGAAAACCAACTAGGGTTTCATGAAATACAAATTGCATGATATCACTAGGGTTGACAACTTATTAGATGGAACTAGGGTTTAGTGACCTCTTTATAAGTTATGAGATGGAACTAGAAACACATGTACATGTACAAATTGAAAACCAACTAGGGTTTTGTGAACTACAAATTGCATGCTATCACTAGGGTTGACAAGTTATGAGATGGAACTAGAAACACATGTACATGTACAAATTGAAAACCAACCAGGGTTTCATGAACACCAAATTGCATGCTATCACTAGGGTTGACAAGTTAGTGCATGGAACTAGGGTTTAGTGACCTCTTTACAAGTTATGAGATAGAACTAGAAACACATGTACATGTACAAATTGAAAAACAACAAGGGTTTCATGAACACCAAATTGCATGATATCACTAGGGTTGACAAGTTAGTGGATGGAACTAGGATTTAGTGACCTCTTTACAAGTTATGAGATGGAACTAGAAACACATGTACATGTACAAATTGAAAAACAACTAGGGTTTCATGAACACCAAATTGCATGCTATCACTAGAGTTGACACGTTAGTGGATGGAACTAGGGTTTAGTGACCTCTTTACAAGTTCTAAGATGGAACTAGAAACACATGTACATGTACAAATTGAAAAACAACTAGTGTTTCATGAACTACAAATTGCATGATATCACTAAGGTTGACAAGTTATGAGATGGAACTAGGGTTTAGTGACCTCTTTACAAGTTATGAGATGGAACTAGAAATACATGTACATGTACAAATTGAAAAACAACTAGGGTTTCATGAACTACAAATTGCATGCTATCACTATGGTTGACAAGTATGTTATGGTATGTTATTGTATGTTAGTATTGTAGGGTATGGTATGGTATATTAGTATGGTATTTTGTTAGTATCATAGGGTATTGTAGGGTATGATATGGTATATTACACATGCATGCATGACTTAGAAGTAGAAACACATGTACATGATGTTAAAGTTAGTGGTATGGCTATGATGTTAGTGTATGTAATTTAGGTAGTGTATGGTATGGTTATGATGTTAAAAAGTTGAGGATAGCCATAGTGTTAAAAATTTGATGATAGTTAAATTTAGGTAGTTGTATGGTTTGGTTATGGTTATGGTGTCTAGTAATTATCTCCCATGACTTACTTAATTATTACTTGATCTTAGTTGGATGAGTCATAAATTATTCCTTTAAGTATTGGAAATTCATACTAGCACACAGGTGAACCACACATATCATGTTCCAAAATCAATTCAACCATATATGTATAAATTTGAACCTTCCTTTATATTATATATGTATACAAATAATGTTACAAAAATTGGCATGCCACATGGCCATAATACAAAATATTGGATAAAACTATATATCTGTGTGTATACAAACAAAAATATACATGTATGTACCCCCCCTATACATTTGTTCTATTTATCCCCTCTTTCACTGTCGTTGTCAATGTCTTCTGAGAAGTCTAGGTTTCTCTTCCGGCTGCTCAGTGGTGATCCCAAACGCTGAACAAGAGGGATAGGTCGCATTAGCGGAGACTACAAAAAAACAAAAATTTGTAAGTTAGTTTACCAACCTATAAAAATTCTATTTACATTTGTTTAAATTCCAAACCAATATAACTTTTTAACTTACTGTACGTGAGTAAGTAATGGTGGGTCGTGGTGCCTCACTAGCAACGACCCCAATTGGGTGATATTCAAGCACCACTTGCTCACTATCAAGCTGCATAAAAAAATATATACACCAATGTCAACAAATCAATGGGTGCATGAAAAACATACTTGCATGTATAAATAAAACTATATTACATGGAGGGATAATGACTTTTTCAAATAAATCGAGACATACATGTACATTGGGGGGGGAGAGATGGGTGAGAAATGACCCCGGTTGGGTGCTCTTCAATTACCACTCACTCACTATCAAACTGCATAAAATAATACATATGTCAATGTCAGCATATCAATGGGGGAAATAAGGAAAAAGATACTTGCATGTACAAAAATAAATATAATCAAGAGTTGCAATATATAAATATACTTGGGGGACATGAGGAGTGGTGTTAGTGGGTCGACCTACTGCGAACAGGATAAAAGGATTTCTACATGCATTAGCGAAGAAGTTCGCTTGTCGGATAACATCATCAAAATCATGTTCCTACGTACAAAAGGATAAAGATACAATTAGACAATTTCAAAAAATTAAAAAAGTACATGTTGAATCATTAAAATCACAAATAAAAGAAAGCGATACATAAATGTACCTGTTGGCTTGTCAGAGGTGGGTCACTAATTCGGTGCTCTTCAAGCACTGATGCCTCACTAGAAGCCTACATAAAGTAACATATGTCAATTTCAGATAATAAAAAGAAAACGAGACATATATACTACATGGACATAAAATGATGTTTTCAAAGAAAGCAAAACATACATATACCTAGCGGGGGGGGGAGAGGTGGGTCATGAACAACCTTGCTTTGGTGCTCTTCAAGCACCACTAGCTCAATAGATTTATGCATAAAGTAACATATGTCAATGTCAGATAATACAAAGAAATCAAGACATATACAACATGGATGAAAAATGATTTTTGCAAAGAAAGTGAAACATACATGTACCTGGGGGTGGGGGAGAGGCGAGTCACCCATGAAGATATCATGCTACGTAACAAAACATAAAGATACAATTAGAAAAATTATAAAAATTAAAAGCATGAATGTTGAATTATTAAAAGCATATTTAAAGTAATACCTGGGTCTAGGAATCTTCCTCTACATGAGAGGGACTAGGATGGGATTCAACATACTCATCCTGCTCACCCTGCATAAAACATATTGCATCCATATTAGGATGTATTGAATGTTACAATATCTACTATAAATATGTTATTAATGATGACAAATTAAAAATTAAAGTTGTTATAACTAATGGTGAAGAACCAAACCCATATGCAGCATTGACTACTGCATCAATGTTCTGAACATGAATCAACGGACTATGTGAATCTAGGGTGTCATGGGACACTAGCTGTATATTTGTTCACATAATTTGTTAGATAATTAAATAGAAATAAATTGCGAAACAATTGAAAATTGTGGTATAAAACAAAATATAAGATGAAAATAATGAGTTTTGCTTACAAATCGAAGTAATCCATCATCTCGGAACTCTAAAGCAAGGCCATAGTATATGCCTTCACACGATGTGCAAGGGTGTGGAGTAACATGACGCTCTGAACGCTCTGCGTCTCCAGTGCAATATGTAGATGGATCTTTACTATGCGATGGGTTGGCCTTAGAAGTGCCAACCCCTTGGCCTACATTGCCTTGGACAACAGTCCCATGCTAAAGCAATGTATCTGCCAAGTCAAATAAGGCCTCCTGTGTATCATCAATCACAGGACCCATAGGAGGATATACCCGAGGGGGTTTTGGTGTGCATAGAGGGCATGGCACATGGTTAGGATCAGTCCTAGCCCCTTCCCTATCTTGGGGCATCCCATGACCCACACCCTGGTAGGCTAAAATATCAAAATAGTTCACATGCTTCCCTAAGATGAATTCTGCATACAACTTCCCCATGAAATAAAATGGGATGTCCCTATTCCCATGAGGGTCTTCATCAAAGACCATATACCATCGATCCATCCAATTGTCTTTCACATTTGGTTCCACACACCAGTCTATGGAAATGTGTGCTAGACTGGTGGGTGGAACCAATCCGGTGCTAGGGTCCTAGAATAATGAAAACAATTGGTCTTTTGTAATCTTTAGGTTTTTGATGTCTTTATAACTCAAACCATCGAAATAGTATTGCCTCATGGATTCTCTGTATGAGCTAATGTTGTACAGAGCTCCTTAGGCATTGGAAATTGTGTTTGTCATGGTGTCCAATGCCTCAGCTAAAGATTGTCTCAAATGATCCCCCCTCTAAAATATGGGCTAAAGCACCTCAATGCACCCAAACGAGCCAGAATATGTGAATTGCGGTCTTGTTCCCCCTCGGTGAGGGGGGTTTGTGTCCGTGTTTGGGTTTGGTTCATCTTGCACAGTATCTTGAACATTCATGTTATCTGTTAAGATTAACACAACGAATTACAAATTGTTTTAATGTATCATTCTTTGATTTAATTCAATTTTTTTATTAAATTTGTTCTAAGCTTTTAACAAATATAAAAACTATGAAATTAACAAAAACAAGCAAATATTGAATACAACTGTGGATGATATGAGTACTTACTTGCCATTAGAGCCAAGCCACATCTACAGCCACCTCCAAAGCCACTTCCAAACACTTTAAGGAAAAACGTTGGTGCGATATTTCGCAATTGTGGTATTTCGTCATCCCGATATCGCCTCACTATGCAAATAACAAATTGAGGCCCGCGGCCTCTATTCTTCTTCTTTTTTTGGTTTTTCATATTGCATATGCGATATGTAAAACTTTAAAAATGCACATGCGATATATTGCATATGCGATATCTACTAACTAACCTTCGCCTCGTCTTTGGGCTCAGGTTTTCCGAACGTAGCATCAATAACGCATATGCATTATGGATTTACATTTCGGAAGTGCGTTTATGATTTCTAAAGTGGCACTAAAAGGTGGAACCAACTTCGTGCGAGCGCCCATAATCTAATCTCCATTGTCTCCATTTTATTCTCCAATAGTTTTATTTTATTTTCTATTTGTTTTTGGATCTTGACTTCAAGAGATGTAAGTTTATTTTCCAGCATGGCTGCTAACTTTGTTTGTAGCTAAACTCCTTTTTCTTCTCTACGCTTTTTTAAAGACTCTATATACTCATAAAGACTATTTAGAGTAACTGTGTTAGGTCTTCCTTTGATAATCTTTAGTAGATGTGATGAATTATTCATACTTGTGAACAAAAATAAATATATGAGTAGTAAATATGTATTAGAAAAAAAATTTAAGTAATGTGTGCACTTGATACAACCATTCCAAATCTCCTTCCAACCCTTCGCTCACACCTCAGATAGAAGTCACCGCGCAGTTTAATAGAGCATGGCACCGCAGTTCTAATAATGTGCACCGCAGAGATATGTATCATCCTGATTTCACACGACAAGTTCCCTAGCTCTGCTGCCGTACCAATATCGCTTGAATCCACATCCAAAAACCCTAGCTCTTGAGCTAACCCGATGAAAGATCAGCACAGTTCAAATGGAAGTCATGGCAGTTTAATGCACACCACAGAGATATGTATCACCCAGATTTCACACCACAGATATTTGGTTTCCTCATAAAAATATATTGATGGCCGATCAAATATATATACTGCAGACGAGTGCCCTAGCTCTGCTTCCGATATCGCTTGCACCTAGAAGACAACAAAGAATATATCGACATATCTTGAATCCGCATCCAAAAACCCTATCTCTTGAGCTAATTAGGTGAAAGATGAGTGCAGTTAAAATGGAAGTCACCGCAGTTTAATCGGCACGACAGAGATTTGTATCACCTGGATTTCGTAGTTCAAATGGAAGGTCACAGAGATGAGCGCAATTCAATGC